>JAWQRO010000259.1:0-45863 GCA_033557835.1 Helochares maculicollis
TATATATATTAATGTGTTAAATATATTGACGTTAGTGTTAGATATAAATATTACAAATTTTTAGTTTTGAAACTTATGTAAGGGTTTGCAGTTTTAATATTAATTGCAGGTAGTTTTATGTCGTGCATATAATTTATACGGAAATGTTGAGTGGAGACACTCCAGATTTTTAACTAAAAAATTTGTTACAAAAATTGCAAGCTTTCAGCAATTTTTTCGGCTTAGGTGCTGCAGAATGAAGAATTATCGTAAATAAAGCACTTACATATAGTTTTAATTCGATCATGGAGCCAAAAATTAGCAAAAATTATCAAAATTAAAAAATATATATCATCAATCACAAATCAAATACAAATGAACCGGGTCAGAACACCCGCTTCCTAATGCCAAGGTCCGGGATTCGAGTCTAGCGACTTAATTTTTTTGCTTCAATTCTATTTCCGATTCTGGTGGTAATAAAATAAATAAAAATGTAAAATTCATTTACTACAAAGGAAAAATTACGCGCTATTAGGAAATCCTATTACTAGCGCACAAAATATTAAATAATTAAATTGGGTACTTTTATGCAGTACACAATTTTATACGAGGATGTTGAGTGGAGACACTCGGGATGTTTCGAAATGGTGTTGTCTGACTAGGATTGTGGTTTTAAAAACATTATGATTTGTTAGTGTAAGAGTCCCTTGATAAAAGGTATTAACGCCACGTTTCGTCACCGCAAAATCATTATGAAATTAGGATGACGTTTCGACGGAACCCCCATTAGTGAGCGCGCGACGCTGTCATTCAATTAAATCAAATTACCCAAGTAAATATTTATCGGAAGGCCGCGACGTATGGATATACCGTTTGTAGATTTGTTATGAATCAATATCCTGTTTTGAGAAGTCGAGGTTGCCAATTTCCCAACTTCGTCTTAATAAGATTTGGCGCGATCAAGGTTAGTTTGTTTATTGAGCCCTTTGTGCTGCGATACAATCGAAATGGGTCGGAATTTTTATATTGCTGTAATGCAGGATACTAAGGCAATTTCGCTTGCATTGAAGACAATCCATTATGTCAGTGTATGGGCACGGTTGCACCACGACAGCGGAGTTGCACCGTTTCGTTTGTTTAATAGGTTAAGCTAAATTGTAAATCAAATGAGCCCGGCTTTCAAAGAAGTGTAATATTTTCATTAGCCTGTATGTACGTAGAGCACCAATGTATGTCAAATGGGTAATTTATTTGCCAACAACTGTTTCTTGCAGGAAATACTGCACTGGTAGCAATGTAGACTAATAGACTCGACTAGACCAATGCAATTTTTAAAAATTACAACTCTGATAAGTCTCGCGCCTTGTAGACATACTTGGTTATGTAACAGTCGTTACATAAAAACCGACTAAGTGGATTTCGTCTCATATTTATAAAACTACTAGTTTTATTAATCTCGTTCTAAAATACCATAAGAAGAAAATTGTGTTCTTCTGAGTTTAACTAGTTTAACAAATAAGTTTCGATTATATGCATTTTTGCAGAATTTTCTCCGCTGTTACACGAACGCTTTTTAGGTTTGCGACCATACCCTATGTAACCGCTAGACGGTGATCAAGAAACGGCCAAGTTTGGTCAACAAGCAGTAACTTTGCTTCTTTACACACGTGAGATTGAAATACGAAATGAATTAAGTATCCGTTTTATTACTGTCAGTTGACAAGCCCAGTTGTTATTACGGAACAGATTATTAACATATGCACTGCGAGACCACTCTAGTTTTAATAATGCGTATTTTACTTTCTCCTAAAAACTTCGTGTACGTACAGACGGTTTAAAAAATCCATGATAACTAGCCGTGTAATTGTTTCAACAGATTTGATTTTCACTCCATCGTCAATCATAGGCGGCGGCTTAATAAACATTTTGCAGGCACATTTTTTTCACCGAGCAATTTTAAACCAATTGCAAAACCGGAACCTTCACACTTTTGATTTTTTACGTGCTTCATGCTTTAATATTGCTAAATCTTAGGACTGTTGTGTATTTTTCTTCGCAATAAATCATCTCAATACCAAATTTTTAAGTGAATAGTGGATATTGCCACTTTTTACTATCTTGGCAATCCACAAAGATCGTATCGTAGCAGTTCTTAACCTCTGAGAACATCTTCTTAAAATGGAAGACTGAAAGACACCGGCATTCATAAACAGCCTAGAAATACCAAGCACAAGAAGATACTAGGGAATTCATCTAAACAGTAGATTGAATTGGAGGAAACACATACTAAATAAAAAACATAAACGGATCTTCTTGAAGATGAGAGAACTGATAACTGGAAAGAAAATCGAAAATTTTACTCGAAAACCAAATCTTGATGTATAAATCAATAATCATACCAATATACATCTATCGCATAGAACTTTGGGGTTGTGTAAGCTTATCCATGTTACAATAATTCAACGAGGGCAATCCAAAATCATGCGAACCTTAACAGGAAAATTAGAAGCATGCCGCAATCAGCTACTCCAACCACTAACACAGAAACGAAACAACAGAAGATAAAAGAAAATAGGCCAATCGACCTGAAGTAGACAGTGGAACTTTATTAGTAGTCATGTTAATAGACTAGCCAGTAGATTTGAATTCTGTAGCTTTTAAATGTAACTTCTTTCTTCGAGTTCCCATTCAGTACTACATTAATAATGCTTATAATTTGCGTACCGTCGGTTAATTGATGATGTAAAGCAAATTCCAACGCCCAGACTTTATTTTCGTCTTGCCTTGGTACGCTGTTAAATTGACCAAAAGAACTGACCATCGATATTTGAACCCGCACCGAATGGCATTATAATTTTTAATTTGATCTATATGTGCTAACGAGCTGCGAAAGAATCATTAACTCACTTTGCTTCTTACATCTATCAAAGAAAAAACTTAAAATTGGCAACCTAAGCTCCTACCATTTAGAAGTCGAACGCTTTGCCTCGCTTCGCTCGGCAGTAAAAGAGTCCACTTAAGCTTCTAGCATCCAAAAACTAAATGCTGAACTTCTACTTATACTTATAACAGATAATTGCTGAATATTTTGCCTCGCTTCGCTCGGCAATTAAAAACGACTCCACTTAAGCTCAATATTTTGCCTCGCTTCGCTCGACATCTAACATCTAAATACCGAATGCTTTGCCTCGCTTCGCTCGGAAAATTACAAGAATCCACTTAAGCTCCTAGTATCTAAAAACTGAACACATCTTTTACCTATATTTGCAATATTTAAAACCTATCTTACTTATTTTGGCATCTAAATGTCTAACATTTACAAACAGAACGCTTTGCCACGCTTCGCTCGGCAGTTAAGAGAGTCCACTTACATTTCTAGTATCCAAACACAAAACGCTCAGCTTCCACCTATATTTATAACATTCAAAACATGATAAGATTGCCTCGCTTCACTCCGCGTTCTAGCATCAACGTAAAGCTTCAAGATGCAGTCACGAAATGACTGCATTCCTTGTTTAGAAATTAAAAGTGTCTACCTAAACATCTAACATCTAAAAACTAAACGGTTTGCCTCGCTTCGCTCAGCATTCTAGCGTCAACTTAAACCTTCAAGTTTAGTCACTAAATGACTACATTCCTTCTTCAGGAATTAAGAGCGACTATCTATGATTTTAACATCTAAAAATCGAACGCTTTGCCTAGCGTCGCTCGGCAATTACAAGAATTCATTTGAACTTCTAGCATCCAAAAATTGAACACTGACCTTCCACCTATACTTGCAACATTCAAAACTTAAAGAGTTTGCCTCGGTTCGCTCGGCATCTAATCGTCTAACATCTACAAACTAAACAAATTAAGAGAGTCCACTTAAATATCTAGTATCAAAAAAATAAATGTCGAGCTTCCACTTGTACTTATAACATTCAAAAACTGAATATTTTGCCGCGCTTCGCTCGACATTCAAGAGTCAACTTAAACCTTCAAGATTCGGTCACCAAATGACTGCAATCCTTCTTCAGACATTAAGAGAGTCTTCCTCAGATTCTAACATCTAAAAACCGAACGCTTTATTAAAAGAATCCATTTAAACTTCTAGCATCCAAAAATTGAACACTGACCTTCCACCTATACTTGCAACATTCAAAACTTGAAGAGTTTGCCTCGCTTCGCTCGGCATGTAAGCGTCTAACATCTACAAACTAAACACGTTGCCTCACTTCGCGCGGCAATTAAGAGAGTCCATTTAAATATCTAGTATCCAAAAACTAAATGCCGAGCTTCCATTTGTACTTATAACATTCAAAAACTGAATAGTCTGCCTCGCTTCGCTCGGCATTTAAGTATCAACCTAAACCTCTAAGATTAGAGACACCAAATAGCTACATTCCTTCGTTCAGAAATTAAAAGCGTCTATCTAAGCATCTAACATCTAAACACCGAACGCTTTGCCTCGCTTCGCTAGGCTATTAAAAGAGTCTGCTTAAGCTTCTAACATTCAAAAACTGCACACTGACCCTCTACCTACACTTATAAAATTCAACATTGAATACTTTGCTTCGCTTCGCTTCGCTCGGCATTTAAGCTTTAACTTAACACTCCGAAATTCAGACACCAAATGACAACATTCCTTCATTCAGAAATTATGAGTGTGTATCTAATCTTCTAAATGCGGAACGGTTTGCTTCGCTTCGCTCGGCAATTAAAAGAGTTTAGTTAAGCTTCTGCGGGCTGAGCTTCTACCTATGCTAATAAAATTCAAAATTGAATATTATGCCTCGCTTCGCTCGGCATTTAAGTGTTATCCTAACCCTCAAAGATTTAGACACCAAATAACTGCATTCCTTTAACCAGAAATTAGGAGCGTTTATCTAATCTTCTAACATCTAAATACAGAACGGTTTGCCTCGCTTCGTTCGGAAATTAAAAGAGTCTACTTTAGCTTCTAACATTCAAAAACTGCACAGCGAGCTTCGGCCTATACTTATAAAATAAAAAATTAAATATTTTGCCTCGCTTCGCACGGCATTTAAGCGTAAACTTAATCCTTCAAGATTCAGACACCAAATAATTGCATTCCTTCAACCAGAAATTAAGAGCATGTATATAATCTTTTAACATCTACATACAGAACAGTTTGCTTCGCTTCGCTCGGCAACTAAAAGAGCCTAATTAAGCTTCTAGCATTCAAAAACTGCACACTGAGCTTTGACCTATACTTCTAAAATTTAAAATTGAATTGTTTGCCTCGCTTCGCTCGGCATTTAAGCGATAACCTAACCCTCCAAGATTTAGACACTAAATAACTGCATTCCTTCAATCAAAAATTGAGAGCGTTTATCTAATCTTCTAACATAGAAATACAGAACGGTTGGCGTCACTTCGCTCGGCAATTAAAATAGTCTACTTAAGCTTCTAGCATTCAAAAACTGTACGCTGAGCTTCGACCTATACTTATAAAATACAAAAGTGAATATTTTGCCTTGCTTCGCTCGGCATTTAAGCGTTAACCTAACCCTCCAAGATTTAGACACTAAATAACTGCATTCCTTCAACCAGAAATTAAGAGCATGTATCTAATCTTCTAACATCTAGACACCGAACGGTTTGCCTCGCTTCCCTAGGCAATTAAAAGAGCCTACTTAAGCTTCTAACATTAAAAAATATCACACTGAGCTTCTACCTATACTTATAAAATTCAAAATCGAATATTTTGTCTCGCTTCGATCGGCATTTAAGCGTTAACTTAACCCTCCAAGATTCAGACACCAAATGACTGCATTCCTTCAACCAGAAATTAAGAGCGTGTATCTAATCTTCTAACACCTAAACACCAAACGCTTTGCCTCGCTTCGCCCGGCAATTAGAAGAGTTCACTTAAGCTTCTAGCATCCAATAATTGAAGGCTAACCTTCCACTTACACGTATAGTATCCAAAATGAAATATGTGTCTCGCTTAGTTGCCCTTACAAAATTAGAGTGGCACTTTTAATACGCATATTTTACTAAAATTTCTAACTGGCCGAGTGAATTTTTTCAGGCTAGGAGATACGCTCGCATAATTCTCGCATACACGATTTAATAAGTAGATTACCCTTTCGCGTAACCATAAGGCGCTCAGCTAATAAATTTTCATTAGACATGACTAGAGCATATCAATTTAATATTGTTAATATTATTCGCAAGCTTATCGATTTCTAATTCGTTTTCATAACAACTACCTGAGCAGGTCAATGCTGTTGGTAATTAGTTTCCTTCTAAACGGAACCAAAGACCGCCGGTAATTCGCTGAATATCCTAGAATTTAGAAACAATTTCGGTAAACGCTCAGGTGTATTTGCGTTCGTTTTGCAATCTCTGGCGATAATTCGCAAAGCATAATTGGCTCGAAAGTGTTACACATAAACAACCTGCGACTAAAACAACGATCTGTGTTAGCAATGGTCGAGCGTTTAGTAAAGCAAATACCAAACCCAGCGGAAAATTTCAGCTGCTTTAAAAACCTATCGTATCAACGGGTAAAAGTAAGGCTATGATGTAAGAGCTCGGTCGTATTTTGCAACTGCAAATCAATCGAATACATTAACAATAGGCCCGAGTGAAAAAAAATAATCTCGAAGTAAAAGTAGTCAAGAATGGCCAACACGCAGCGCCAACGCCAACGAAATCTTTCAACGGACAAGCTCGTTCCCATTTTGATCCAATTTAAATAATAGAAGCTTGTTATTTATAATTGAAGTCGGTTTTAATAAATAAAATGAGTTACTTTCCACATTTTGAAACGTTGCACACCAAAACTCAACACAATGGTGTATGATATTTGCATTAGTTGTCCGCGCTTTCCTTCCACTTGACTATACATTTTAATGAGAAAGCAAACCGAACTAAGTATAATAAAACTATAAAATTACAAACGTTGAAATCAAGACTTATTGCGGGAAAATTGAGCTAGGCCGCGCATTAAATTTTTAATGTTCTATTATCTACCATAAATTAATATAAACAAGATGTACAACGTAATGTGTGTTCCGAAACTATGTAAATATGACCCTCTCGCTAAAAAGTAATTGGGGCTTCGCACGCTACTCTTAATGAGAATAATAAATACATAAAATGTGAGGCACTCCGGCAAGCAAGAGGTTTCACTAGTCCGGTCATACTTAAACAGATCAATTAACGACCATGTATGTCATACACCTAAAGCAGAATTCATTTCACCAATTTCCATTTTAAAATTTATTTTATAACTCCTCTGCGTAACGTCGATAAAAGTTGTTTAGACTCACTATTTTTCTTACATAAGGATTATCTAAAATGCTCCTCGATATCATCGTGCCCATTCAGCGATATCATGTAATTATCGTTTACTACAGCGTGTGTGTAACACCTCTGCTTCGGCCTCCATATTTCCAGCTCATGCAAATTAGCCTGAGAATATTCTTTCAGATATTCATAACTTGTAGATTTTTTCGTTGCAGCTCTTATCTAATAATAATACTACTCTGATTTACAACTTATTTATTTAAATAGTCGAGTTGTAACTTTGAACTTGAACTTAAGTGCAAATTTGCTGAAATTTCCAACGGCTATAATGCATTTTTTGTCTCGGTATAATTGGGGTACCACTCAAGGCTGCCACTTTAAAAAATTAAGAACGATCAATTTAACTTATGTCAACTGTTTCTAATATCTTCCGACAGTTTTAACTTTTTAAAATTTATTTCAAAATATAGTTTCAAATGGGTCTCTACAATATTAGGATGACCGTAAATTGCAAACCGAACATGGTACTTTTTTGTGAACGCAATTGGTTCGGTTTCTGGATATTAGATAATTGGGTTGACAATTTGAATTGGCAGAGGAAGCGAAGCAAAGCGGTACGATTTTTTATTGTTGGAGCTAAATTTGTGAATTTGTGAACAAAGAGTGCACTTTATGAATGCTTAAGGACTAAGTGGAGTCTTTTAGACTGGCAACGAAGCGAGGCAAAGGCGTTTGGTTTCTGGGTGTTGGGAGACTAAAGGTAACGTTTAAAATGTTTTTTTTGCCTTAACCTTGAAAGTGGAAGCCGAGCGAAGCGAGGCTAGAGCGTTTAGGTTTTGCATGCTAAAAGCTTAAATAGTTTTTTTTATTGCCGAGCAAAGCGAAGCAAATCGTTTGACTTCTAGCTGATAAGAGCTTAATTGGAGGCCTTTGATTTCCGAAAGAATCGAAGTAAAAATGTTTGGATTCTAAATTTTAGAATTTAGATTAATGCTAAAAGTGTCAAAGGAAGCTAGATACAACGTTCAGTTTTTGGATACTAGAAGCTTAGTTTACTCTTGTAATTGCCGAGCGAAGCGAGTCAAAATGTTTTTTTGTGTTAGTGGCGTAAGTTGAAAGTCATAGCCGAGCGAAGAGAGAGTAGAGCGTTTAGTTTTTGGATGCTAGAAATTTAAGTAGACTCTTTTAGTTGCCGAGCGAAGCGAGGCAAAGCGTTTGTCTTCTAGCTGATAAGATCTTAGTTGGAGCGTTTTGATTTCCAAACGAATCGAAGCAAAAAAGTTTGGATTCTAGATTTTAGAATTTAGATTAATGCTAAAAGTGCCAAGGAAAGCCAGATAAAATGTTTTTGGATATTAGAAGGTTGAGTTTACTCTTTTAATTGCGGAGCGAAGCGAGGCAAAATGTTTTTTGTGTTAGTTGTGTAAGTGGAAAGTCATAGCCGAGCGAAGTGAGGCTAGAGCATTTAGGTTTTGGATGCTAGAAGCTTAAGTAGATTCTTTTAGTTGCCGAGCGAAGCGAGGCAAAGCGTTTGGCTTCTACCTGATGAGAGCTTAATTGGATTTTGATTTTCGAATGAATCGAAGCTAAAAAGTTTGGATTCTAGATTTTAGAATTTAGATTAGTGCCAAGGAAAGCCAGATAAAATGTTTTTGGATATTAGAAGGTTGAGTTTACTCTTTTAATTGCCGAGCGAAGCGAGGCAAAATGTTTTTTGTGTTAGTTGTGTAAGTGGAAAGTCATAGCCGAGCGAAGTGAGGCTAGAGCATTTAGGTTTTGGATGCTAGAAGCTTAAGTAGATTCTTTTAGTTGCCGAGCAAAGCGAGGCAAACTGTTTGGCTTTTAGATGATAAGAGCTTAAATGGAGCCTTTTAATTTCCGAATGAATCGAAGCAAAAACGTTTGGATTCTAGATTTTAGAATTTAGCTTAATGTTAAAAATGCCAAGGGAAGCCTGACAAAATGTTTGTCGACGTTAGACGCTTAAGTAGACTCTTTTAGTTGCCGAGCGAAGCGAGGCAAAGCATTTGGCTTCTACCTGAGCGTAAAGGAGGCTTTTCATTTCCGAATGAAGCGAAGTAAAAGAGTTTCGTTTTCGTTGTGTTTGTATCCCAGCTCAAATTCTTGCATTTGGGATTTTTTACTGCTGAGTTTAAAAAATCGTCGTTGTGCCTTTTTTAATCTTGCGTATTTGATCATATTTGATGTTGATGATAGGATTTATGACATCCTTCTGTTGTTTCCGACATTTATACACTTTTTTATACTTTACTTTTGAGTTGTAATACCAATGTTTTGAGGGATGAACCCCGAGTTTAGAATCCTGAGAAGCTTTGTTTTCGGTTTTGGAAATTAAAGTCAGAAAATATTCCTACTTTGAAGAAGATAAAATAAATGTAAAAATTGAAAATGCTGCTTCTAAGTGGTCAACTAGATTTTACATGTAGGATTGTTGAAGCGCTGAAGCTTTTGTTTTGGTACTTTGAATGATTCATTGCGCGGTTTTGAACTTAGATCCCCAATTCTGATTTTGCAAATGACTCAACCCGACTCTTTTACTTTGGTTTTTTACTCAAAGCGCAATCGTGACGAATTATAAATTAAAAAGAATCTGATGTTTACTGAAAATGTTTATCAATATCCCAATTTCATACCGCTGGAATTGAGAGAGTTCAGGCGACGTTTTCACGACAATGCACTTTTTACAAGTAGTCTGTCACGAGAAATAGTATCAGCCTAGCGGATTTCACAATTACTTCAACGAACTAAGCTCTGCTTCTGGTATAAACGTTTTTTAGCTGCACTTTAAACCCTAACACAGTCCACAATGTTTGTTACAATTTCAAGAAACTTAAGAAGCGTTAATGCCTAACAATCTATGATAAAGCTAACACTATTCAACTGATAAAAGAGTTTATAGACGAAGAAATCTTGACCTCTTGAGTTTTGATCTTACAAGCTTAGATTTTACAAGCACATGTTTTTTGAGGGTCTCAAAACAGATGGAAGTCGCCAGGGGCTAAATCTGGTGAATACGGTGGATGCTCCAACAATTCGAATTTTAATTCATGGATTCCAACCATTATCAAAATGCTCTTGTGACACGTCGCATTGCCCGGTTGAAAAAGGATTTTTGTCTTCTGCAAACCGGGTCTTTTTTTATAGTGATAGACTCAATACTTTTAGGTATTCGGGGGGTAACGACTGGAGACACTCCAGATTTTTTTATAGTCGTATGTAGTCTTTTATAGTCTGTGTTTTGTTCGGTCGGAAAGTATAGGCAATTAGAGTTAGATGTTCGTTTCGTGAAGACACGCCATTGGAACAACTCGCGTGTTCACATAAGGAATTGTCGTTATGTAAGATACAGCTTTCGGTATAACCGTCCCGCTTGCGCCACCTAATGCACGTTAAGCTTAATCTAAAATTAATAAGCCCGAGATTTCGGGTGGTCCCAAGAATTTCTAATGCTCGGCGAGGCAGCCTCTTGCGGCCGTTGACGCATATCGAAATTAGATTAGTGATAAGTCGTCACTAAGATCGCGACATTTCCCTTTCCGATTAGTTTCTAAAGCCGGTCATTACCTGTGAAGACCGCGTTTATTTAAATTGTTCGAGATTGCGTGTTCTCGTTACATTGAGTACTTTCCTTTTTTTATTTTTGTGCGATCACGTACTCTTTCGGTTGCGTTACGAAGAATTAAATTATTATTGCAATGGCGTTTGCATTTAATTCCAACCTTCCGTAAATACGTAGGGAAATGTGGCAGTTGTGCGCTCTTACGTAAGAATTACGTATGTACCCGTGCTGGCGAGGCTTTACTTTCGAGTCCCATTTTATATCGGCCATTTATTACGAATAAAATTTTAATGTGGAACTTTGCAAAACTCGCCCGCTTTAAATAAATTAAGCCACGGGCGCTTCCTTTAAGAGCGACTTATTTTACGGCCCCCCCATTTATGACATTAACCTTCGGAGCCATAAACCCAAATTTCACACATCCATCGCAATTTGTCAGCTGTTCGCCTGCGTATTCACCAGAATCGCACTTGCCAAAGCGGGACTTAATTAATGAATTACTACCTCTCTCGCAGGAATTTAAAAAGCAGAAAATTATAATAGGCCATATTAAAAATAATTATTGCTCTCTTAAATTTAATCGCGATTGTAACAAGCGAGTGTGAATCAAGTGAATTACGTGTGATTTCCGGTTCAGTTGGGCTATTTAAGCAGCAGATATCAACTAAAGCATTAATAAAACTACAATTTGCTTAACGCGGCTATTACAGCACAATACAATTCATAGCCTATAAGAATTATTTTCCACTGTAAACATAATAAGGTAGAGTGAACGTGAATGTGAGCATTTAAAAAATATGCATAACATCTAGTAGATTTTAATCAATGGTTCGATACGATTTGCACAAACAATTAATTTTTGCAGTTTTTGCAGTTGCGGCAGGCGTCGTGCCGCGCTAATAACAACCTGCTTAAGAGCAGGAAATTCGCACAGATACGTTTGCGCAACAAATTACAATAGGAAATAATAAGCCAACAACAAACATCGCCCATTGAATATCTCAAGATCAGTATCTTGATTGTATAGGAACATGCTCGAGCTTTCAAACACCAGTGGCCGGATCGATTAAATTACACTTTCATGCCAATACAAAAACTAATTTAATTGATTTTGTTTAATTCGTGCCTTCATCGGCCAACATTGTGTATTCATACGTTGTCTAAAGCTGCTATTAAAGAGAAGAAGTTTGGTAATAGACCACTTTTACTTTAAGCGAGTTGATTGACCAGCCCAGGAGAATTCTCTCTGTATGTGTATACATATCAAATCGAAATGAATCACACTATAGGCTTTGTGCCCACAAAAAAAACCCGAATACCCATTTCTCAATAGAAATGGAAATTCAAAATGAATTATTAATGCTAAATTACGTGTTGTTATAGATACGTAAGGTACTACTGGTATAATTTCTAATTCTATCAGCCTTGAGATATGCAGAATCCGGAATAAATAAAATGCATTTGAGTCGGTTTCCAGTAGCATGATGTGATTCGGTGCTAAGTAAAAGGCAACGATATGAATCACGATGTTCGTGCTTTTTACAAGCGCTGAAACCAATCCCGATTCTAATGGAGATTAAGCAAGGACGACGGCAAACACAGTGGAAGCAAGCAAACAACTACGCGCTAAGATGCAAACGTGATTGCGTATATTGGCCATGAGCTTGTACGTAAATTGCGGATTGCAAAATGATCATCAGCAGAAGTAAAAGTGCGAGCGCGAGATAACATTTTTACGATACTTTCAGGGGAACAAATTGCAAAACTGTGGCACCACGATATGTTGCTGGAAATGCGCGAACGTTTTGGGGACTACAGCAAAGCTTTTGATCCGCATTGAACAACGGATAGAAGCATTCGAATAGATGATGGCAATACCAATTTAATACAAAAAAAATAAACATTCTGCCTCGTCAACTATTTCACGTATACTCCAATGCGATAGAAGGAATGGAAGACAACTTCAATCATTAAATGAGTGTTTTTGATAGTTTTTTAGTGACGACACCAAATTGGGTCGACCACTTCGTGCTGAGATGAGGGTCAGACGTATTGTGCTGCAACCGCTACATAATTCCAGCAAGCCGATGCAGTTTTCATCTATAACTTCTTAATTACAGTCCACCAATAAAACTACGTCAGCAGATATCAGATATCCTTTCTTTCATGAGTTTGTTTAACAAGGTTCGGATTAGGGTCAAATATGCAAGTGCAAAGTGAAGTTTTTGTTGTTTTAAAAATAACCTCGGAATGCATACTCTGCCTTTCGGCGAAAAACGCAATCGACCCATCTATTGAAAGTACTCTCAGTAGCATTTTTTTCTCAATAGAGAAATGTTTCAATTATGGATGGGAATTTTTGGTGCCAGGCCCGGGCTATAAGATGGATGCTTCAGAATCTCCTTTCTTGCTTTCACTGAAATCTAGTAATTCTCTTCTTTAAGTTTCATCTTTTATGCCTTTTAAATAGCACCTGAATCCACTAATTTACGAAAAAAATTTTGAACTCTCACGTTCACTATACTCGACGTCGTAGCGAGTTTTCAAATGACATAAAAGACTGTTTACTTAAAAAGTAATTTCATTTATGAGGAATTTCAAAATCTAGTCTTAAGAGCGACAGGACGAGTACATCAATAACTGTGTAAGCTTCGCTTACTCGGGATTCGCTCGCTTCGCTCGCTCATCCCTCGCTGAGCTGGGATGCATTAAAGAATGAAAACCGTTTAAGTCTCAAAACGAAATTTACGTTCGTGTTTTCGAGCCTATTGTTTTTAACGCTGTTTAAGTGTGTCAATTCCGAAATGTATCTTCACTACGCGAGCGATGAGCGAGCGAAACGAGCGAATCCCTAGTAAGCGAAGCTTATGCTGGTCTGAATAAGCGAAGCTTGTGCAGGTTCAAGTAACCGAATCTTGAGCAGTTCCGAGCAAGCGAATCTAAAACGTCTTTGTTTTGTGATTACATGGTATATCTCAAGCTTTTGATGGCAAATAAATCCAGAGTGGCATAAAAAATAATTGTTTTTCTTAAATCACCAATTTTCTTGGTTTAATTCATACGAAATTTCAAACCGTAAAAACAGCAAAACAATGATTAACTAAGGATCGACTATGTTTCAGCATTAAATCATGGATACGCTTACAAAACACAATTTGTGTTAATTTTTTTGAACATATTGTTTTTGTTATTGATATGATTAAGTGTGTCAATTTTTGAATGAACTCTGCGAGGGATGAGCGAGCGAATCCCGAGCAAGCAAAGCTTGTGCAGGTCCGAGTAGGCGAAGCTTGTGCAGGTCCGAGTAACCGAAACGTCTTTATTTTGTGATTACATAGCATATCGCAAGCTTTTGATATCAAATAAATCCAGAGTTGCGTAAAAATAATAGTTTTTCTTAAACGATCAACTTCCTAGGAATAATTAATAAGAAATTTCAAACTATAAATACTGCCGGAAAAAGGGGTTCACTAAGGATCGACTAAGCTTCGCTTACTCGAGATTCGCTCGCTTCGCTCGCTCATCCCTCGCTGAGCTGGGTTGCATTAAAGAGTGAAAACTTTTAAAGCCTCAAAAATGCAATTTTCGTTCGTGTTTTCGAGCCTATCTTTTTTTAATGATATGTGTAAGTGTATCAATTCCCGAGTAGACGAAGCCTGCAAACGTTCCAGCATGTCACGCTTGTACAGATCCAAAAAAGCGAAGCTTGTGCAGGTCCGAGTGTCCGAAACTTGAGTAGATCCGAGTAACCGAAACTTGAGCAGGTCCTATTAAGCGAAGCCAAAACGTCTTTATTTTGTGATTACATATATGTATATGTATATTTTGATATCAAATAAAGCCAGAATTGCATACAAAATAAATGTTTTTCTTAAATGACCAACTTTGTTGGTTTAAATCATACGAAACTTCAAATTGTAAATACAGCAAAAAAAGGATTCACTAAGAATCGACTAAGCTTAGCTTACTCGGGATGCATTAAAAAATGAAAAACTTTAAAGCCTCAAAAACGCAATTTGCGTTCGTGTTTTCAAGCCTATTATTTTTTTAATGATATGTTTAAGTGTGTCAATTCTTGAATGTCAAGTCTGAATAAGCGAAGCTTGTGCAGATCCAAATAAGCGAAACTTGAGCAGGTTTGAGTAAACGAAGCCAAAATGTCTTTGTTTTGTGATATCAAATAAATCCAGAATTTTAAAAAAATAATTGTTTTTCGTAAGCGAAATTCATAAGAAATTTCAAATCCTAAATACTGTAGAAAAATAGGGACTCATTAAGGATCGACTAAGCTGCGCTTACTCGGGTTTCGCTCGCTTCGCTCGCTCATCCCTAGCTCAGTGGAGATGCATTAAAAGATGGAGACGTTTACAAAAAACAATTTGTGTTAATTTTTTTGATAATTGCTTTTGTTATCAAACAAATCCAGAAATCGCGCGAAAATCAATCAATGATTTTTGTAAACAACCAATTTCTTTAATTTAATTAATAAGAAATTTCAAATTTTAAATACTGTAGGAAAATAGTAACTTATTAAGCAGCGACTAAGCTTCGCGTACCTGGGATTCGCTCGCTGAGTGGGAATGCTTAGAGAAAGGAAACCGCTAAGCCTACAAAAATGTGTTTGTTTCTTGAGTCTATTGTTTTTAATGATTTGTTTAAGAGTGTCAATTCCTGAAACTATCCTCACTTGGCGAGGGATGAGCGAGCGAAGCGAGCGAATCCCGAGTAAGCGAAGCTAACTTGGTTTTATTTCGTTCCGCTACGATCGCTCGAGATTGAAGCCACTTAATTTAAAGTTCCGTTTACAGCAACGCTTGACTCGCTAGATAGTTGCTAATTGTAATTGTATCGGCAACAGAAGAATAAACAAGAAAAGAAACTGAACAAGCTGTTTTTCCACTTAAATTAGAATTTTCGTATCTCAGTTGAAATATAACGAAAAAAGGTACCAGGAAGCAAATACAAGATATTTTTAGTACTTATTATTACCGTCTCTCAAAAATACAGCTCAAATAAATTGAGATAAAATTTTGTAAAATTATCTTGTGTCTGTATCAGACATACTGAAAATTCACCGTCAATAAAGAGTGTCTGCTTAACCTTCTTACATCTAGAAACATTCCGCATTGCTCGCTTCACTCGACATTTAAATGCATCAAGTCAAGATTTTACAATCAGTTTACAAAAATTTAAACAATCGCTAAAAGACATAGAAATTGTAGTTCCACAATAACGTTTTTGAATAAACCGTTTTGCATAGAATACACAAAACTTTTAGTACAAAAAATGAACAACATTACAAGCCATTTTAATCGAATTCTACTTTCTATTTAAAAGCCTTATATTCAATACGGTGAAGAAGCTGTTTAGAATAATAAAATGGCAAGGCGGTATTTTTATATTTACATGAAATAATTGATAGTAGATGTAATTATATATATCCGGTGTGTTTTTATGATGTACTTGCACGCAAATGTAAAAGTGTGGAAGTCAGAGGGAAGTCAACAAACAAAACGAAGTCACAACTGCATCGGTTTCCATAAATCAACGGAAAAAAAGCAAATTACAAAAGTAGATAATTATAAACCAGTCGGTAAGAATAGATAAAACTGTGCAAGTAAGTGAAAGCGGCTGATAATTTTTGTGAGAGGTTCTGTACCTACACGTAGTGTTTATGTAAAGTTTTTCCATTAATTCATCAATCTACTTTAAATTGGTTGCGCAAAATTGACACGAGTTGAAACGGCCTAACTCCGATTTGCGTCAGCTACCAGCTGCGACAATATCGCCGGAGAAATATATCGGGTACCTAAATTATATCGGTCCCCGCCATTAACGAAGCAATTTGATTAACTCGTCGCCCTTGATTAAGTCTTATATATTTCGTTGTAAATCTTTACGTTTCCCACTATTAAGGGTAATGGTGGCTTAGGGCACTGTTGGCAAACGAATATTTATAAGTGTCCAAACAATATTATATTATTGCAACATTTCTATTCGCTCATAAAAGTAAAATAGTTTCTTCGATTCCACGTTTGGAAATCAGTTTGGTTTTTTCCTCGTCAAACCAATAATTTTCTGGTATAGATCATTTACATCCGGTCATATTCGCCTTTTGTTTCGGTACGTGCATTGGAATTGATCTTTCTAAACACTTTCACTCTCGCAGCGAATGCATCCTAACGCAACACGTGCAAGTGCCATCAAACATGTGAGTGCAATAAATAATGCAAACGGCGCCCATCAAATCAGCGAAACATTTTCAATGTCTTTATGATGATAATAACAAGGAAAAAAGCGCTAAATGCAGTTTTTGTTGAAACCACTGGAGCATTACCGAACAAATTTCTAACATATAATTGAAGAAATTCGCATTTATTTATTTGCAGCAGCTTTGTTAATAATTGTAAAAGTGAATTAGCAATATTCACTACGTTGAATACTTTCTTCTTGTTAATGCATCAGTTGTAAGAGCTCTATTAAAATATTCAATTGTTTTGCGGCAACTACATGCTGTGTAAAATATTTCTTGATTGATATTCAAATCGCCTGTGGGGGCATTTCCATGGGTGATAATGTGATGCAGGATTGCTGAGGAATTCTATACATGCCATTAGTAGCAGGATATCTCCGTAAAAGGTCCACCTACCTACCGCTGGACAAATTAAAATACAACCATTTGTTAAACCTTAGGTTAGAATTGGCGTAAAATGCATTACTAATGCAAAATTTAAAGCATTGGTAACAAATACGTAGATGGTTAAAGTGAAATGGAAAAGAAATTTTGGTGATAGATTTTTTGTTTGAAGGTAAAGTAAGTAAACATGTTTTTGTATCTATTGGACCCTAGCCGTAAATTCGTCTATGCGAGGAATCCGTGCCCATATACTATACAGACTGTTTTAGGATTAAGTTCCCAAACTTGAAGACGCGGTAGAGGTTCGAAACAATAAGCGATAGGTTTTTGTTTGCATTTTGAGGCATAATTAGTAACCGAGATACTAATTACGTGTACATGTTAAGAGCCACTGGCGGAATTCCCTATGACGTCATTGGTCGACGACAGACGAATTTTATTGCTATTTCAAAGAATCCCCTTCTTGACAATGCTTAAAGCAGCTGGACTCGAACTAACGAAATAATAATACAAAACCTCGTGGAAAAAGAATATAGAAAAGCGAAAAAAGGCCCAATAAATGTCAATCGAAGAGGAAAGACAAGCAGGACATGTATGGTCAGTTTTTAACTAATACTTTAATTTAGATGTATTTCATTCATTATTTACGATTATCGCTAAACTAGGAAGGTATAAGCTTTATTCAAAGAATGAAGTTTTTGTAAGAATGTAAATCCCCTGAATGTATGAAACATGAAATAAGAAAGACACGTTCTTTTTATAATAGCTAAAATCACATAAATGAAAGCGCAAACCAGGCTACTCTAAAACCTACAAAAAAAAACTAGCGCAATAAATTACAACCACGGAGGCAAGAGAAGCTGCGCTTGTTTACTAGCGTTATTATTTGATTCGCTATGCTAAATTCAACGCCAGCTAAAAAGATATTCAATTTATAACTATTTTACAATTTACTTTCTTTGATATTTAACAATTTTTGCATTCTACGTATAATTATTATAGTTTCTTTGAAGTTGTTTACGTTCCCGGCTCATCGATGATCATTTGCCCCTCTGTCGATATTTGTTAAGACGGGTCAAAAATTAATTCAAGTGCTTTGAATTTAAGTTGCTTTAGATTTAAAACTAATATTGACGAATTTTCACATTACAAATGTGAATTGGTTTGCGATGTACGATGTAATCACCTTTCTTGCGGCAGAAGATGGTAGCATAAAATGATATTCTCGCAAGATCATGCGCTGTCTTTTGCCACGCGTCTCAATAAAGTTGGACTTTAATGGTTATTTATGCTCTTTTTTCTGTTTCTAGTCAATGGGGAAGGTTTTGCATTAATCTCGTGATTTTGCCGCATCCAACATGTTTCAATTGTGATGCCGGTATTTTTATATAGATAAAGGGGTCGTTATATCTGCAAATCGACCCAGCATGGTCTATCGGCATCAATTTAGTTATGTCAGGAGTCCCAAACTAACCAAATTTTCAACATTTGTACATTCGCTTATTATTACACAAAGTGTAGTAAGATAAGGTATTGGGATCGTTAAAAAATTCTCCCTCGAGCTTTTGAAGGATATCCAGTTTGAGTGCCCCTGAATCAATTTTGACCATTTTTGGTATGTAGAACCACCGGAAGTACCTGTTTACCTACACAGTTTTGAAATTTTTAAAGTAAAGTAGTCTTTTAAATTAAGCTATCGAATTGAAATTTCGTGCACATCTTAAATATCACAAAAACCTGACAGATACAAATTTTCAACATGATCGGAGTACCGGAACTGCTATTTTTATAATTTTGAAAATTCCAATTTTAATGGGACTTGGAATAAAATGTTACACAAATGCTGAACATGGAAAATATAGCAATAACAAACAGTTCCGCGTAAATTTAAAAACCGGAAGTGGGACTTTATCGTCATAAATTTCATTTTTTAGTTATGAATTTATATTCTAAAATTGCCTTCCTTTCGTTATGAAGTCACATTTTAAAATTGAATCCTGCGCGAAAAGTGTTTACAAGCGTTCGATATTAAAGCCTAGTTAAGAGTATATACAAATATATTTTACAAAATTGTTACACAAATGGTATACACAGAAAATATAGCAACAACAAACAGGTAATAGTTCCGTGTAAACTTGAAGACCGGAAGTGGGACTTAACCGGCATAAATTTGATTTTTTTTTAGCTTTGAATATGAATTGTAAAATTGGACTGTTATTTAAGTTATGAGTTTATATTGTAAAATTGGACTCTTATTTTAGTTATGAATTCACATTTTGAAATTGGAGCCTTCCGTTTATACAGTCTGTTTTAAAATTAAGTTACAAAACTTAAAGGGGTGGTAGATATAAGAAATAATAAGCGATAGGATTTTGTTTGCATTTTGGGGCATAATTAGTAACCGAGATATTAATTGCATGTGCATGTTAATTGCCACTGGCAAAATTCCCTGTGACATCCTTGGTCGAAGACGGACGAATTTTATCGGTATTTCAAAGAATCACCTTCTTGTTTACGCTTAAAACACCTGGACTTGAAACTGACGAAATAACAATAAAAATCCCTCGTTGAAAAGAAATAAAGACGAGCGAAAAAAAGTTAACAGCCCAATAAATTTCAACCGGGGAGGAAAAACAAGCGTCACATGTTTGGTCGGATTGCGTTCATTTCAATTTGTTTGTCATACATTATTTACTATTACCTAAGTTAACTAAACTTTTCTTTATGCCTTATTCCTAGAAAGACTACTAATATGCAAATTATCTGCACTTACTAAGCACGAGACAAGAAAAACCATCATTTTATTGTAAACAAAGCGATAAAAATGAAAGCGGATGCTCATCAAAAAACGCAAAGCGCAATAAATTTACAACCACAGACGCAAGAGAAGCGGTGCATGTTTTCTGTCATCGCAATAACTTGAATTTGTAGTATTAATTGTAATAGAAATTGACTGTAGTCCATCGTATTTCAGTAGATATCGGATTTTAACGATGAAGAATGTCGACAATTAAGTTATTATTTAGTTTGCAATGTATGATGTAACCACCCGTCTTGCGGGGGTAATATAAAGCGATATTCTTTCGAGGTCACCTTCGATCTCCAGTTCAAAAAACAACGCGCTCGAATAAAATTGTACTTAAATGGTTGTTTATGTCCTTTTTTCTGTCTTTATTAGGAAGTTTTTATGTTCGTGAAATAGTTTTATCTTGTGATTATGACGGATCTAACGCTTTGTTTTGATCGTGCATGGTCTATCGGCATCATTCCAATTATGCCAGGAGTCGCAAATTACCCAAATTTTCAACATTTTTATTTATACTTAGAAAATACTAAATCGTGGTCACATTGGAGTTCTTAACATGTGAGTTAAATATTAGAAATTAATTCTGCAACACTCTGTATATTTATGCGAGAATGTTGAGTGGAGACACTCCAGATTTTTCTGATGGGGAAGGCTTTGCGTTCATTAAAACAATTGATCTCGTGATTTTGACGGATCCCACGACTTGTTTGCTTGTGATGCCGGTATTTTTATCAAGATAAAGTCCCAAATTAGCTAAATTTTGAACATTTCAACTACGAAAATGCCAGGTCGTGGTCACATTGCCGTTCTAAATATGTGGTTTAAGTATTGGAAATCAATTCAGCAACACCCTGTATATGTGATTTGAATTGATAATGAACAAACTATATCTAATTGGTAAAAATGGGGAGATAATGGCCACTTGATTATAATATCAAGAAATTACTTTTCGATCTGAAAATTCTGGTTGGAGATGAGGCGGCAGCGTAATCTTCGTTCTAGCAAGTTTGCCGTTACATAACGTTCGGCATTACCACATCTTCACCATCGTCTTTTTTACGGTTAAAAAGCTCCAGTCGTATTAGCATGTCCACCCGGCTTA
Organism: Helochares maculicollis; assembly: GCA_033557835.1. NCBI lineage: Eukaryota > Metazoa > Arthropoda > Insecta > Coleoptera > Hydrophilidae > Helochares > Helochares maculicollis. The sequence continues at coordinate 21,365 of JAWQRO010000259.1, forward strand.
TAAGCGAGACATTGAAGAACAAAGAAATCAATTCGAAGATTCTAGAAGTTGGTGTCGAAAGCAGATCAAATCGTAAATCGTGCGGCGGCCGTTGATGCAGTGGAAGAATCGACAAAGCCACGCGAATTTTCAAGCGTAGACCAAGAAGCAAGCAAAGGAGCCAAGGGAAAGTGCCATTCTCCCACTTGGCGGAGCTAGAGTACAACAATCGAGATGTTGGGCAAGTGCTAATGAATCGGTAACCTGGAGGACGCCGTCTAAAGTAAATATCCAACACAACTAACTCATTACTCCAGTTCTTCACCAGCATCGGCTGAGTGCATAAGTGTAGTGTTCCAGTCAATTGTGAGTAGGACGACTCGCGTCCTTTGAATCCTCCCGGCGGCGGTGCTTTGTGATGTGCTTACTTTGTGCCGATTGATGGATAGCGGACGCTTTTTGCGAGATCTCGAGGAATGTGCAATTTTGCAACGAAATTATAATTGCACAGCTTAGGCAAGACCTAAAACGCAAATGTCAACTTTTACTTTTATTTCGGTTTTAGTCCCGACTGTAATTACTCCCAATTTTAATAATTTAAGTGAAATCCCCTTCGCCCGACTTCGGCAAGACGGTGTCTTAATGCGGCGTTTTCGTTTCAAATGTGACAGCCTCACGCAAAACGTACCGTTCTCGCAACCTATTGCCGGAATTACGGCAAGACTGATGAATTAAGTGGAAACCGAGCAACATGTGCTGCTCGTTTGCGTTATTGCCTTCAGCGCTCGTACGCCAGATAGGAAGAAAAACTCTTGCGAAAAGCAATCGGAGATCAATTCACCTTGGAAGTAATGGCGCAAAAAATCACTCGCTTCAGTTAGAAATAAAAACAGTGCAGATTATGCAGAAAAAACAGTGCTAGTTAAAGTCATTAGCATATTAAATGTGTAGATTAAATTTGCATTCAGGAAGAAATACAATCCTCGTGATTCTCATGTCTTGTGGTTCTAAAATTTTGAGCGACCGTTCTCGAATGACACTTGTCAGGCGACCTTTTCCTATAATTCAATTTCAGCAGTTCGATGAACTGTAAATAAACATTATGTAAAGTACAACCGTTTGATTTAACGTTCAAGGCTTGTCTGTCTCCATCTGATTGATTCTAACACATACAAGTCTAGCACACAGACAGTTTGTGGCATTCTGCCTTACATGGAGCTACATGCTAAGTAACTCGATTAGAAGCAAGCGATGTTTTACTTTTACTTTGATCAGGAGATGGGCGCGGCAATTTTCTGTACATCACTATTTTACAAGCGGTATTGTTAGAAGACTTATTTCCCACTGCATTCTAATTCGCGAATAAGCGTTTGAAGTTTAAAATTTACGCTAATGAGCTGCTGATACAGCCAGGGTACATTCAGAAAGTCGATATAGCGAAGCATATCTTCCCCGAATTTCTATACACAACAATAACATCTTTCATTTTTGTTACACGGAAAAATTGTCTAGTAAATATATTAACGTAAACTTGAACAATAATGCCTTTAATCTGAATAAAAAGCACAAGTCTTTGAATTAAAGCGTATTGACCGGTTATTAAATTGCATTTACAATTGTAGCACCTCTTCAAGATATCATTCTAACACAAAATAAACATATTATTTTTAAATTCTTACATTTCTGATGCTTTAATAACAGAACATTATTTCTGGATGCAAAGCGGCCTAGTTGCTCTTCACTGCATCCCTTGTCGAGAATAATTGAAGCTTAGTTCATTTTTGATCCTTGCTTTTGTTATACGGGCACGTGAATTATTAATGATATATTTTCGAAACATAGGTAGTAGTACTGAAAAATTTCGTAGGCCCTTGAATTTGCATATCTGAACCCGCACAAGCTTCGCTTACAATTGTTTTTGCTCGCTTCGCTCGCTCATCCCTCGTGGATGCGTTGAAATCTTAACAATAAACGCTTAAAAATACTCTCCACAAAAATTGAGCGAGCGAATTCCGAGTAATAGTAGCTTATTGGAGTTCTTTGTGTAGTTTGAATTTTAAAAATCCGTCGAAAACCGTATAAGCTTCACTTACTCGGGATTCGCTCGCTCATCCCTCGTGGAGTGCGGACGTGTTAAACCGTACAAGCTTCGCTTACTCGGGATTCGCTCGCTTCGCTCGCTCATACCTCGCAGAATGTGGACGTGATAAAGAATATCGCAAAAACTTAAAAATTGTAAGCTATTGTCGATCTACCTGTTCATTTTGTTTTGATATTATAGATTGTTTTAGGGTGTGGCGAGTAATCGTAGCTTACTGGGCTTCTTAACATAGTTCGAATTTTATAAATCCGTCGAAAACCGTAACAACTTTAATAACTCGGGTTTCTCTCGCGTCCCCCGCTCATTCCTAGCGATAAAGAATATCGCAAAAACTTAAAACCTGAGCTTATGTCGTTCTGTATCTTTATTGAGTTTTGATATATTTTTTTACGTTTTTAACCTTTAACGCATCCTCACTCACAAGGACTGAGCGAGCGAATCGCGAGTAGACGTAGCTTACTGTACTTCTTAGTACAGTGTGAACTTTAAAAATCCACCAAAAACCGTACAAGCTTCGCTTACTCAGAATTCGCTCGCTTCGCTCGCTCATCCCTCGTGGAGCCCGGACGTGTTAAGCCGTACAAGCTTCGCTTACTCGGGATTCGCTCGCTCATCCCTCGCGGAATGTGGACGTGATAAAGAATATCGTAAAAACTTAGAAATTGTAAGCTATTATCGTTCTACATCTTTATTGTGTATTGGTACATTTTTTAACGTTTTTATCCTTTAACACAACCTCACTCACAAGGATTGAGCGAGCGAATCGCAAGTAATCGTAACTTACTGGGCTTTTTTAGTTTAGTTTGAATTTTATAAATCCGCCAAAAACCGCACAAGTTTCGCTTACACGCCGACGTGTTAAAAATGTCGCAATAATATAAGCTATTGTCGTTCTACGTGTTTATCGTGTTTTGATATTATATTTTTGTAACGTTTTCAGCCTTTAACGCATCCTCACTTGCAAGGATTGAGAGAGCGAATCCCGATTACTCGTAGCTTACTGAGCTTCTTATGATTGTTTGAAGTTTACAAATCCGTCGAAAACAGCAAAAACCTTAATTGCTCGGTAAAGAATATCGCAAAAACTTAAAAATTGTAAGCTATTGTCGCTCTACATTTATATTGTGTTTTAATATATTTTTTAAAGTGTTCAGTCTTTAACAAATCAACACTCAACGAGGGATGAGCGAGCGAATAGCGAGTAATCGTAGCTTACTGGGATTTTTAGTACAGTTTGAATTTTAAAAATCCGTCGGGAACCGTACAAGATTCGATTACTATGTGGACTTGATAGAAAATATCAGGAAAACTTAAAAATTGTAAGCTATTGTCGTGACACAACTTTACTGTATTTTGAGTCCATATATTTTTTAGCTTGTTTAGCTGTTAACGCATCCTCACTGACAAGGAATGAGCGAACCTACCTTACCGAGTTCTTAATATACTCTAGATTTTCCACTAAATGAAGACATTAAAACTCATCGCAATTAAGATATAGTCATCATTGCCTGAAAGCAACTTTCAATGCTTTTATAGTTAGTAGATACAAAAGTTTTGCACCAAGAGTGCAATTATTTTTTTTATATTTCACATATATTACATATGAACTTTGTTTCCTTACACCAAAACAAAATATTTTTTCAAAAATTCAACTGTTTCCAGCGTTAAAAGTATTTACCACTCGATGGCTCGATTTCATATTTAAATGCAACAAAAATACAATTTGAAGAGTTTGGATTTTGTTGATATTATACCTTGCCAGAGGTAACCAAAAGTTTTTTGACACTGATACTTTGCCGGGATAATTTTAAAACGTGGTTGTTTCTTCACTAGAATTTTAATTCTTACGAATTTCAAGAACAATTTTCATTTTCACATATCAAGTATTTGGATAAAACATTCGTTGTTATAATTGTTTCAATAGTAAAAATGAAAAAAAAAATCTAATTTTCGTGTATAGAAATTGCAAAAAACTTCGTTTTAGTATCGATTTACGTGCATCTGCACGTTAGCCTTAGTTTTCAACTTCAAACGAAGACATTTAGTTTCGTTTGCACACGAATTTGGATTGTGATAAGAAATGAACGCACTTAAAGCCTCGCATATCGTAATTCAGGTTAACTTTTCACAATGTTTCATAACAATAGTCCGGATGAGCGAGCGAAGCGAATCTGGATATAGTCATTTCTGCTTTAGGACTCCTTATGAGTTGAATATGTTGACGTACAAAATTCGGATGTAATAAAGAGGATTTTAATAATGAAATCTTATTTTCAATGCGAATATATGCAAAAAATATAATCATAATATCATTAATAATGTTATATATGCATTTATATAGAAAAGCGGAGCGAATGGGGGGGTCGATAGCCCCCCCTCTTCCTACTACATGATTAGTTATGAACTCTAATTCGGGAAGAATTTCAATCGGCCAAATAAGCACAAGCAAGCATTTAAAACTGAGGAATTAAGCGATTATCAACGCAAAAAATGCTAACCTAAGGATTTTGTTTTCTGTTTTCAGAGAGTCTAGCGAGGACTGATGGATTCAAGGATGAGGTTTTTACTAATAGCAGCGTTTGTACCCTTCTGCGCGTGTATAGACGAGTGGCAGCCCGTCCTTCAGCCCGAGTTGTATCATGCGTCCCCCAAATCGTTCAATCTGGACCAAAGTTACTCCAGCTTGGTGGCGCAAAGGTACCAGCCGAGTTCGCTGCATCGAGGGGGTCAGTGCGAGCTTTACAAAGTCGGGTTTACGCAGGACCTCTACTTTCAGTACATCCAGTACAAAACCGAAATGCCCGAATTGAAGGAGTTCACCTTGTGCATGTGGCACAAATTCACCAATCACAGCAACGACCATCCTCTGTTCTCATACGCGGGTAAGCGGCTCCTTCGATTTATACCGAACTGGGTTTTAATTTTTGCTGCGAGGAGAAAACTTATTTACATGTAATTGTCGACGATTATTAGAAATCCAGCGAATTGGTCCGCTCAAGCGTCGGACTGGAGAGAACAATCACATAGTTTTCTTACACGGACGCACGCGATCCATATTGAAATTTAAAACTGAAAGTGAAGTGGCCAACCTGATGGAAATAACTGATTGCGTGCAATTAATTGCAGATGTACTTTAATTAACTTACGAGCATTGACAGGCGTTTTCTAATTAGGCATTCCGAGCCCGTACGAAATATTAAACGATTAATTAGCGCTCATTTTTTGAGCGAATTCGCACTGAAAGTGAAACATTTACTACATTCGACTCAATTAGTAGATCAAAACCGCTTATTCATAACTTTCTATTCAGGTCGGCATCCACTTACGGACTTATTTATTGCATCTAGTATTTGATACTTTTTTAATCCAATTAAGCAACGAGCGATATTATGTAAAAGTGTGACTGTTTCTTACAACTTCAGCATTTCTGCGACTAATGTTTGTTCGTTTTTTTTGTAGTCGACGGCCAGCCCAGAGCGATTTATTCCTGGATTTCAAACACGGATAGATCGAGTTACTTCAGTTTAGCGGTTGAAGGACATACGTTTTACCGGTTGAATTATCCTCTCAGGCTTAACAGGTGGTACCACACTTGCCAAAGTTGGAACGGAAGGACTGGAGAGTGGCAGATTTGGGTCAACGCGGAAAGAGTTGGAAGAGGATTCCATAACAGGGTTAGTAGATTTTAATCATTGTTACCCTTTGACTGCAAGCTCACAAAGTACTTGCAGCGTATTGATCAAGAAGCTTTGTTAATTAAAGACGCGAGTGCTTCTCTACGTTACTGTCCTTGAATCTGAAACTTTTGCCATGTCGGAATCTAAATTGTTCGCCTATTTCCTGACCAATAGAAATGTTTCGGTAGAGCTGCGGATATTCATAAGGAGTACAAATAAGTTTCCGCCGGTTTTAATAAAAAATTGAATATTTATTGTAACAGAACGGTAGTTTAAGTTTAATCAAAGTATTGTCGATCACTAGCAACCACTTTTTCCCATCTCTCAGGTAGCATTCGGATTCCACATCGGTAGAACTCCTCATCTTTTGAGGCTATCCACGTATCAACCTAATTTTTGGTATCTTTATATGTTGTGAACCGCTGCTCCGACAGAGCATGTGCCATTGACCGCAACAGATAATAGTCGGATAGCGTTATGTCTGGTGAATACGGTGGGTGGGGTAACACTTCCCAATCAAGTGTTTTCAAATAGTTTTTCACCGGAACTGCTACATGCGGACGAGCTTTATCATGGAGTAGAATTATTTTGTCGTGTCTAGAATAGCATTGAGGGCGCTTTTCCTTTAGAGCACGGCTCAATCTCATCAATTGTGTTCGGTATAGAGTTCCAGTGATTATTTTGCTCGGATTAAGCAACTCCCCACACCCATCTGATCCCACCATATACACAGCATGAGTTTTTTCCGTGAATAATCGGTTTTGCTGTGGATGTTGACGCGTGGCCAGGTTTTCACCTTGATTTTCTTCTTTTTGAGTTGTCGTAATGTATCCATTTATCATCCCCGGTGACGATTCCATGAAAAAAATCTTTTTTTATGCCTGGCTAGCAGCATTTCACTCATGCCTACTCAGCGTTCAATATCTCTTGGCTTCAATTCGCATGGAACCAAATTTCCTTTTTTTATGACTCATTCCTAATGATTGTAAACGATGTGAAACTGCATACTGAGTGCCTTCTATTGTGAGAGCATTTCCCTGGTAATATTTTTGTCCCCTCTTCTCATTACTTGCATATTTAAAAATATATTTTTCATTTCTAACAGAAATGTTATAATTTCAGGGGTCCCAAAGTTGCCATTCACTATATCAAATAAAGTATTCATATTTTAAAAAAAATTTATTGTTCGAATAGCTTCTTCCGGAAGTAATCTAGGTACTAAAAATATTTCCACGCCAATAGCCACACTCCTACTAAATAGTTGGACAGCATATGCCACTTTCATTTTTTGAAATCCGTGAGGATCTAAATGAATATTAGACAATTTTGGTGCGAATATCGCTGTTTTTGAGTTGTTTAGATCGTTTCAAGATGCTTTTGTTAGGTTATTATACCACCGTAGTTAAAATTGTTTTTTAAAAAATTATTTCTCGTCGCCTTTAGTGGGTGACAAGGATCGAACGAATTAAAGATTTTTAAATGATTAATGTATAAGGAGTACAAATAAGTTTCCGCCGTTTTTATAACAAAATTGAACATTTATTGTAACAGAACGGTAGTTTAAGTTTATTCAAAGTATAGTCCATTACTAGCAACCACTTCTTCCCATCTCTCAGGCAGCATTCGGATTCCACATTTGAAGAATTCCTTATCTTTTGAAGATATCCACGTATCAACCCAATTTTTGGTATCTTTATACGTTGTGAACCGCTGCTCCGACAGAGCATGTGCCATTGACCGCAACAGATAATAGTCGGATGGCGTTATGTCTGGTGAATACGGTGGGTGGGGTAACACTTCCCAATCAAGTGTTTTCAAATAGTTTTTCACCGGAACTGCTACATGCGGACGAGCTTTATCATGCAGTAGAATTATTTTGTCGTGTCTAGAATAGTATTGAGAGCGTTTTTTCTTTACAGCACGGCTCAATCTCATCAATTGTGTTCGGTAGAGAGTTCCAGTGATTGTTTTGCTCGGATTAAGCAACTCCCCACACCCATCTGATCCCACTATATACACAGCATTAGTTTTTGCCGTGAATATTCGGTTTTCTGTGGATGTTGACGCGTGGCCAGGTTTTCCCCATGATTTTCTTCTTTTTGGGTTGTCGTAATGTATCCATTTCTCATCCCCGGTGACGACTCGATGTAAAAAACCTTTTTTTATGCCTAACTAGCAGCATTTCACTCATGCATAATCGGCGTTCAATATCTCTTGGCTTCAATTCGTATGGAACCCAATTTCCTTGATTATGAATCATTCCTAATGGTTTTAAACGATGTGAAACTGCTTGCTAAGCGACTTTTAATGCGAGAGCAAGTTCCTTTTGTGTTTGAGACGAATCTTAGTCCAATAATTCTTCCAATTCTGAATATTCGTAAATTTTAGGCTTCCACTGCGGTCTTTGTCTTTTACATCAAAATCACCGTTTTTAAACTTTTGAAACCACTTACGACACGTTCTCTAACTCGAGGCAGCTTCATTATATGCTTCTACGAGTAATCGATGCGCCTCAGCTGCAGATTTTTTTAAATTAAAGAAATAAATTATAAGCTACCGCTAATGACGTTTATTTAATTCAAATTCAGACATTTTCAGCTCAAGAAAATTATATTTTTCTAGCATGGAGTCACTAATATAGTAAGGTTATGTTATTTTAGAACGAACAGAGTAATTTTTAAGCCGGTTATCATCTGCAAATTCTAACGAAAGCCGCGCCCTGCGACACCTTCCTTAAAACGGCGGAAACTTATTTGTACTCCTAATAGAATTACGGGTCTCAATAAGTAGAAGTATTTTCTCAGAACCCTCCAGGCACGTAACTATGCAATAAAGGTCACCAATCGTACAGATAGGAATACGCAAAGGCCAGAAGGGGGCTCTCGGTTTGACTAAACAGCCATAGGTCTCCCGAGGGATAAACGTTATGACATTACTATTACTCCTTAGGTATCTTAGTCTAGAAAGTCGGTTCCAGCGGTGTTATAATTACCAATTTCGCTACAAATTTATGCAAATTAATGCGAGGTACGCTGTGGGTGAAACATGCTATTTAGACCCTATTTATCAATAGCTTTCGAAACTAAGAAACGATAAGTTCCATTTCTCATCATAATCTAGAGACTAACTCATGACGCATGCTAAGAGCTGCTGCTCGATTAAAAGATAATTGTTTTCATATACCAGGTGCGCAAGTTTAAAATGTCATTTTGTTGTCAAGACGATACACAAACATAACAAATAATGGCGGAGCAGTTGAAAGTCACTTGACCTTTCGATCGCCTGAGAGCCATGGAGAAGATTGCAACGATTGGAAAATGGGTTCCATCCAAACTGAACGAACGACAGATGGAAAGACGAAAAACTGTGGACGAAATGCTGCAGGTAGACCACAAAAGAAAGGTTTTTTTTGTACCGGGTTGTACCTGGCGATGAAAAATATATATATTTTGAAAATCCCAAACGTAGAGTCGTGGGCAATCCCAGGACAACCATCAATATCGAGTGCAAAACCGGATCGTTTTGGGAGGAAGACAATGCTGTGGGTGTGGTGCGATCAGAAGGGCTTCTCAAACCCGGCGAAACTGTTAATACCGTCCGTTACCGACAACAAATGATCAATTCAATTCACGCATTGATCGAAAAACGCTCAAAATGGGCTTGAAGATATGGCAAAGTCACTCTGCAGCATGACAACGCTCCTGCACATTCGGCCAAAGTGATCAAAGAAACGATTTTTTCGCTTGCTTGGAAACTCCTACCTTACCCGCCGTATTCACCAGACCTGACGCCTTCTGATTATCAGCTCTTTTTATCGATGGGACACGCACTGGCTGAGCAACACTTCAAGGCTTTCGAGGGTGTACAAAAATGGCGCGATGAATGGATAGCAATGAAAGTTGTAGCTTTCTTTTGGAAAGATATCCATAAATTGCCCGAGAGATGGATAAAATGTGCAAAAAGCGAGGGCCAAATACTTTGAATACAAAATGTTTTAGCATTGTTCTTACACAATTGCGTATTTTTTAAGAAAAAAACGACATTTTTTACTTGCGCATTTGATAAGTGGTCAATTTTAGTACTTTGGACCATGAATGATCTGAGTTGAGTTACTGTTGCAAGTTTCTTTTTCTAGAAGGCAGTGTTAGTTACATCGACTTTGTACCCTCCGGTTTGCCTTCTAAAGTTTTGTGCGCTCTTGCCTTGTTTTCCAATCTTTAGACTCTCATTCTTAATTTTTCTCATAGTCATAGATCTTGGACCAACTAATCTTGATATTGGGATACTAAACTAGATTGGCGACTTTGTGGCAAAATACAGTTAGTAATTATCCCCAAATTGGGTTTTAGTACCGGCAGGACAAACCACAAATGCGTTGCATTCCTCAATCCTGGTTTTTCAGTCTCAACCAACAAGACACCATTTAAAACTCTTGATGTTTTAATTTTGAAACCTCGCTTTGTTTCTTAAAGATACATAATTTTAATTCAGAAATGCACTTTATATCCTTGAACTTTGAGGTTTTAGTTCACAAGTCTTAAGTATTCCACGTTGTGTTGATTTTCCAGTCATGATACGTTGCGTTCTAGAATTTTGGTGCTGCAAGTTGGCATTTTGGGTCTGCTATTCTACTACTGTGATCAATTCTTCAGTGACTGGAGTTAGTTCCTCTGGTACTCTAGGCCTTACTTCTTTAGATACTTGTAGTATCTTAGGTCTCACTTCTTCCAGACGGGTCTTATTGGTGTAGTAGATTTATCACTTCATAGGAGGCTCAAATTAGGAATAATTGCTTGACTACTTTGTTCTGTAGTAACTTCGAGTGATAGAATTCTCCCGGTTTCTTCAGTGGCATCAGTATCAAAATCTGGTGTTGCAAGGATTGGTTCGGATTCTTGGACAGGAGAGTCTAAAGGTGAACTTTCCGGTATAGGAGACATTTCTTCGGTGTCAAGAGAGAGTGTTTTGACTCATGGGGAAGGGCTCTTCACTAATAGAAGAAGGCTTCTTACGGAAGAGCTTCACTAACGGGAAGAGCTTCACTAACGGGAAGAGCTTCACTAATGCGAGGTTCTTTACTAACAGGAAGTTCCTCACTAACGGGAGGCACTTCACTAACACGAGAAAGTTCTTCTTCAGTGACTGGAGTTAGTTCCTCTGGTGCTCTAGGCCTTACTTCTTCCATTAGATCTGCAAATCCTTATAATTCCTATAATCCTTCCAACAGCACCTACTCTTCTTCGCCGTTCAGGAATTATTCCCAAACCTTACATTTCATCTTCACCCATTTCACTGCCGACAACGCCTCTCGATTCAAGGTGGAATTTCACTGTAATCTCAATGGATTCATCGAAATCTTTATGCGATATGACGGTATCGAAATGTAACCTCAGTGACTTCATCTGATCATACTCTAATTCGTCGCTTGACCCTGCTGACCAACTTCTTTTGGTTCTTCAGTACCTGGAGCTAGCTCTCCTGGTGATCTAGGCATTACTTCTTCCATTAGATTCCGGTTCAGATTTCTCACATTCAGATTCATCAGCTTTCAGCTGTGCAATGAGTTAGATCATCATCATCATATGCAGCTATTTCCACCCATGTTGCAGGTTCTTTATTATTCTATCTATTTTGTGGTATCTTAGGTCTCACTACTTCCTGATGGGAATTATTAGTATAGTAGATATACTACTATGATCAAAAAATAAGGTGAAATCATCATTTAAAACTAGCGGGCATTAGGAAGGCAGGTACATTTTTATTCCTATGTTGTTAGGACTGTCTATAACATTTGCCAAGCGTCTGTTTATCAAAACTTTAGTTATCTCCAAGTTACACGTGTTTTGGTAAACAACCAACATCTTTCGATATTTACAATGGGTGAATTTGCTGAGCAAAAAACTTGTATCATTGTTTGCGAAACGACTATTCTTGTGCGGATACATTGGAAATTTGCGGAAGACCTTTGGTGATGAAACCATGGCATAAAAAAACGATTATAAGTGGTACAACAAAGCGGGCCGAGAACGCGTTGAAAACGAACCGCGACCATCAACGTCTACCGACGAGTGCCACGTCCAAAAAATTAAAGATTTGGGGTTTGAAAATCGTCAATTGACAATTAGAGACTTTGCTGATAGTGTTTGAAGATCATTTGGCTCAGCCCAAACCATTTTGAAGAATTTTTTGGGTCTCAAACGCGTCGACTCGATTGGTGCTAAATGCACCATGTCATACTGCATTGGTTCTTCGCGACTTTTTGCCAAAAACTCGACTCCTATCGTTCCGCAACCAGCGTATTCACCTGATTTGGCCCCGTGTGACTTCTGGCTATTCAGCAAACTCAAAAGGCCAAGCGGGGATACCGTTTTGAAACGATTGAGGAGATAAAAACCGAATCGAAGAAGGTCTACCGGAAAAAAGACTATTTCGACAGTTTCGAGGACTGGAAAAAGTGTTGGCAAAAGTGCGTTTTACCGGACGGGGATTACTGTGAAGGGGATGAAATTGATTGGGAAGAATAAATTAAGAATTTACGTAGTATCAACAAATTTACCTTACTTTGCTTGATTTGGTAGGATCTGGTATTCTATAAGTAATAATTTACTAGCTTTGCTTGATTGGATATGAAGAGCTCACTGTTTCTAAATTCTGTCTTGCAGTTGGTAGGTCACTTGATCCCTACTGGAGGCATTGCCATCACGGGTCAGGAGCAGACCCAAACAGGAGGAGGGTTCTTCGAAGGAAAAGATGCCCCGAAAGGCGCCGGCGGAATGTTGGGCGAAGTCACAATGGTCCAATTCTACAAAGTCGCTTTGACGGCCGGCAAAGCCCACAAGGACCACAAGCACCATCACGCCCACAAATTCGATAAGAACGGCGCTCCAATCACCACGACACCCGCCCCCACTCCAGCGCCAAGGCCGAACCAACCGACTCACCCCCTTCTGACCGGAGGGCAGCTGAACCCGAACGTGGCCTTGAACATAGCAGCTCAGCAGCCGCTGCCGATCCCTCAAGTAGTGCCAGGGCAGCAGTTCAACGCCCAATTGTTGAACGGCCAATTCTTGGGCAGCCTCGTGTCCCAACAGCTCTCCCAAGCCGCCCAGCAAACCCCTCCTCTGCAACCAATCCGCCCTCAGCAGTTCGGCTCCCAATTCTCTTTGTCGGGATCTCGCCCACAACGCCTCCAGCTCCTACCATCGTCCTCAAGCAACGACATTTCCTTCAGCCAACAAAGCCTCTCCTCCGGGGGCAACCCCCTAATCAACAGCGGCCTAGTCCACCCGTCTTTGGTCAACCCAGCCAACGTGCAAATAATCGACAACAGCCAACTGGACACCCACTCGCTTTTCAAGAGGCAAAACACCGACGAATCCGCAGCCGAGGAAAAAACCGTAGCGAAGCGCGAGACTCCAGACGCGGAAAACAAACACAAGAAACGGGAACTCTTCCTCTCAGGAGGAGAATTGATCGACGACAGCCTGTTATCGAGCGGATTTGACCAAAGCATCCTCGATGGCTTGGCCAGCATCGGCCAAAACGAGCCAGTTCTGCTGAAGCAGAAGCAAAGCGACGAAAGGGAACCGGCCGAGGCCGAAGTCAAAGCTGTCATGAACGTCTGCTCTGGATGCGACGAAGAGCCTTTCGGCAAAGCTCTGATCTTCGGCTGGAGGACGGTGCCCAAGAAGCTATACTCCGGGGCTTTCTACCAGCCGGCCACGCCTGAATGCAGAGTGTTCTAGTTATCGCCGACTTAATCGTTTTGTACATAACTCTTCCATTTAACCTGGGTAGACTTCTTGCCGAAAAGAAAGCGTTTGGTTAAGCCTGAATGTCCCACATTCAAACCTATTTATTTGTACATAGCAAGCCGTAGGTTTTAGAAATGTCCGCGCTCATCAAATATGATTTCTAATTGAACCCGTGAAGCCACAGCCTGCCCAGTCCATAAATAACTCATTAATATCAAACTCATCCGTAGCCTTTAAGAGTCTTTGTTGCTAATGTATTAGATAGTGTTTTATTTGCTTAGTTGTTGACCATTTTATTTTAGTGTGTTGAGATTGAGAATTAATTTTAGTATTTATACCTCTGCAGCTGTTTGAATAAACGAAACTTTTACATACCTTGCTTTTGTGGATGTGCTGATGTTGGTATTCCGAGTCGAATTCCGGCTCTGAGAAGTAGCTGGGGTCCTCGAAGTGTCCAACTCCTCCGGCGATCCCGATGCCCGCCATGGGCAACCCTCCTGACACGTCCGCGGACTCGAACAGTCGCAAAACGGAGCGGTCCCGAATTTCTCGCAGATGAGACCTGTTGGGAAAATCGGAGATGAATCGTTTCGGCTGTTTTGTTGGTGCCGCGCAAGGCTTACCTCAAATCCTCTAATTCATAAAACATGTCTTTCGATGAGTCGTGGATGTATATCTTGACCTGCGGTGAATCGAGATATTCCATGGTGAGCTGTTTCGGAAATGATCGAACGAATAAAGCTTTGACGGTGTCGATTGATGTGATTTCGTTTGGCAGTAATGCGCGTTTTGTTTCATTTCGATATTGCAAAAATACTAATCCTGGAACAAAAACGGGCATTTCAGAACGTTGGATAGATCTCCTAATACAGGAACAGGGAACACAATACAAGCAAATTGTTTGACAGAGTGTTTAAATATCAAGGTAACACGATTTAAGACGTGCAGTTGTTTATTGCAGTGACTGAAAATGATTTTAGTTTAAATAAAACAATGAATGTCCACATTCGTATTAAGTAGGCCGTGGAATGACAATAATTAAATCTTCTTCTGTATTTTCTTTCACCTGCATTATTTGCGCGTTATATCTAATTAGAGGTATGATTTTGTAGGTGCTGGAATTAGAGACTGTTTTAATTTGGGTCAGATAATGGACTGAATAAAAAATTGTTGTTGGAACTGCCAAGTCTTGATATTTGTTTATCGGCAAGATTTACTCTATTGGTCGATCTTGAGGATTTTTAAAATCACACATAGTTGGCAAAGATTGATACGAATGTATCTGCAAGCTTCGATCAAAATTGATCACAATTGATCTTGCAGATCATTACCGGATCGAAATTTATGATATATTCATCACTTTCAATTTTTAGTTGTCAACTCTTGCATTTTTGGATTCTAGGATTAGTTACCTTCAGTATGAAAAATCGTTTTCAGGATTTATATTCACTTCAAATTTTCAAATATCAACAGGGTTTATCCGGATTAGCTTTTGATTTTAATATTAGTACTTTGTGAATGCTACTACTATTACTAATTTACACTTCAAAGGTAAGAATTTTATTTGCATTATTTTTCTGAGGATTTTCAACGATTTACCAGTATCTTTTTAGCAATTATAAAAAAGTTTCAATTTTCATAATTTCGTACTGAAAGAATATATATATATATATATATATATATATATATATATATATATATATGTATTATCTGGGGTTTTTTTTTATTGATTTATTATTATATCTCCGTCGGCGTACGCCAAATTTTCCTAACGCTTAATTTTTCCTATGTAGTAAATGAATGTTACATTATTAGTTTTTTATTCCCACCAGACTAAGGAAAATAAGATTTAAAATCAATTATAGCAAACAAAAATCTGGAGTGTTTCCACTCAAGATTCTCGTATATACTCTTAACTAATCCAATCTTTAATATCGAACGCTTCTTGCGAAAGTTTCAATTTTAAAATGTGACTTCATAACGAAAGGAAGGGTTCCATTTTAGTATAAAAATTCATAACTAAAAAAATGAAATTTATGACGGTAAAGTCCCACTTCCAGTTTTCAAATTTACGCGTAACTTTTTGTTATTACTATATTTCCATGTTTACCATTTTTATCGCATTTTTGTAAGATTTTTTATTCCAAGGCCTACTAAAATTGGATTTTCAAAATTATAAAAAAAGTACTTCCGGTGCTCCGATTACGTTGAAAATTTGTATCTGTCAGTTTTTTGTGATACTTAAGATGTGCACGAAATTCCAATCCGATAGCTCAATTTTAAAGACTACTTTACTTGGAAAAATTTCAAAACTGTGTAGGTAAACTTAAAAATCCCGAGATAAAAAAATGAATCGAATTATTTGTAGTAGGATTCTTTCAAGAGCTGCCATTTTTTGTTACAATTACAGTCAGATTTGGAATAAATATTAATTAAAATGAAAAATTTTAGATTCGTGTATTATTTTATGTAAAGCAGGAAACCGCATGTTATAAAATGCAGAAGGCTCTTTAAAAAGTTTTATTTAACTGTGCTGATTATGTTGACTGAAATTGTATGTGTTTGGTAAAAAACTGCCTCATATTGATTTTCAGTCCGAGTTGTTGTTTGAACGGTAAATTCTAGTTACGTCATAACGGTTTGCATCTGGATACTTTAAATTGTGTAAATTTTGGTGATTTTGCCTCCAGTTTTTCATTTTAAAATTTTGACTTTAGCTCTAACTTGTTACTCTGAACTTTTATAACCGCAGTTTTTTTGATCTCGATGTTTCCGTCAAAAAAGTTTCATCCTAAAATCTTGATATTCGATTTGAGATGTTTGGTCTGGAATGGTTGACTCTAAACGCTTTAATTTTGTACTTATGTCTTATCATCTTCTCATCATCTTAGGTCTTTTATTCTGCAATTTTAGAGTTCTGATCCTGTAAACTCTAAGTTTTTAGTTCTAATTATTTCAATATTTCATCGCGAATTCTCGATTTTGCTTTTTGCATTCCCGTATTACTATACAATAGCGGTCAGACCATTCGAGGTGGAGCGATGAAATTTGGCATACGACTATTAAAGCAATTAAGATATATACGATCACCGGAACTACTTGTTTACCTGCAGAGTTTTGAAATTTATTTAAGTAAAGTAGTCATTAAAATTAGGCTATCGGATTGAGATTTCGTGCACATCTTAAATATTACAAGAAACTGACATATACAAATTTTCAACATGATTGGAGCATCGTAAGTGCTATTTTTATAGATTAGAAAATTCCAATTTTAATGGATTTTGGAATAAAAAAATGTACAAAATTATTACAAAAATGGTAAAAATAGAAAATATAGCAATAGAAAATAGTTCCTAGCAAATTTGAAGACCGGAAATGGGACTTACATTTCGCAAAAACTTAGATCTGTATCAACTATTGAGGCATGTAGGTCCACCGGAAATACATGTTTACCTACACAGTTTCGAAATCTTTTCAAGTAAAGTAGTCTTTAAAATTAAGCTATCAGAATGAAATTTCGGGTACATCTTAAATATTACAAAAAACTGACAGATACAAATTTTCAACATGATTGGAGCATCGTAAGTGCTATTTTTATAGTTTAGAAAATTCTAATTTTAGTAGGTCTTGGAATAAAAAATGTACAAAATTGATACAAAAATGGTAAAAATGGAAAATATAGCAATAATAAATAGTTCCTTATAAATTTGAAAACCGGAAGTGGGACTTTACCGTCATAAACTTAATTTTTACATTCCCGTATTACTGTACGAAGTAAAGGGAAGGTATTGGGATCGTAAAAAAATTCGACCTCGGGATTTTGACGGATCTCTACATTTTGAGTACTTCTGAATCAATTTTGACCATATTTGGCATGTTGTTGGTATGTGTCTCTGACTGTGTGCGTGTATGTAAACACGATAGCGGTCAGACCGTTTAAGGTGGAGTGATGAAATTACGCACACGGCTATTATTGTAAAAACTTAAATCTGTATCAACTTTTGGGGCATGTTGACCCACCGGAAGTGCTTGTTTACTTACACAGTTTTTAAATTTTTTCAAGTGAAGTAGTCTTTAAAACTACGCTATCGAATTGAAATTTCGTGCACATCTTAGATACCACAAGAAACAGACAGATACAAATTTTTAGCATGATCGGAGCACCGGAAGTGCTGTTTTTATAGCTCAGAAAATTCCATTTTTAGTGGTTCTTGGAATAAAAAATATTACAAAAATGGTTACAAAAATGGTAAACATGGAAAATATAGTAATAAAAAATAGTTCCGTGTAAATTTAAAGACCGGAAGTGGGACTTTAGTGGCATAAATTCGATTTTTACATTCCCGTAACACTATACGAAGTACAGTAGAGGGAAGATATTGGCATTTTGAAAAATTTCGACTTCGATGGAGCATCACGTTTTGAGTGCCCCTGAATCCATTTTGTCAACTTTTGGCATGTTGACTTCCATACATATTTTCTACATGATCGGAGCACCGGAAGTGCCTTTTTTATAATTATAAAAATTCCAATTTTAGTACGCTTTAGAATTAAAAAATTTACAAAAATGTTAGGAAAATGCTTAACATGGAAAATATAGCATTAACAAATAGTTCCGTATAAATTTAAATTTGTTTATTTTAATTTTTTTAAGTAAAGTAGTCTTCAAAATTAAGCTATGAGATTGAAATTTCGTGCACATATTAAGTATCACAAGAAACTGGCAGATACAAATTTTCAACAAGATCGGAGCACCGGAAGTGCTATTTTTATCATTTTCAAATTCCAGTTTAGGCAGGCCTTGCAATAAAAGTTTTATAAAATTGTTACAAAAATGGTAAACATGGAATATGTAGCAATAATAAATAGTTTCTTGTAAATTTGACAGCCGGAAGTGGGATTTAACCGGCAAAAATTTAATTTTTGTTAGTTAAATAACCTTTAAAATTGGACCCATAGTTAAGTCATGCATTTTAAACACAAAGTATGTACTGAATATAGGCTGTGAAGCATATGAAAATTGTGGAAATTGAAACATTAATCGCAGGTACTTTTATGCAGTATAAATATTTGTACGGGGATGTTGAGTCGAGACACTCCAGATGTTATAAATCTGGAATAATCAATACTCAAAGTGGGGATTTTTGGTCATAATAGTTCCACTTACCTTATTTTTAGCAGTTGGGTGTTTAATACTAAAAGTCTGCATTTTCTCGAACTATCAGTTCTTTACCCGCGGATGTTCATACTATGACTTCAGATGCAGTAAACTCGATTTTTGTAATAAATTCGGATTTTGCATTCCGAATGCAAAGATCGAAGTTTAAATAGTGATTCCGGAATAAACATGAAGAGTCGGTTTAATTTCAGCGTTCTGAAGTTTTGTTTTTATAACCCTGAAACGATGATTTCACGACTTTTGGTCCAGTTACTGTCGATGCTACTTTTATACACTTATCTACACAAAACGCTGGTTGGGGACACTCCAGATTTTTACTACTTTACCATTGTGTCAGTTGTAAAGCGAGTCCTATAAATAACATCGTTTAACACAGAGTCAGATGTCTCTTACATAAACATTCGGAATTATCATTTTGAATACGTAGTCTGAGCAAACTATACAATATATCTTTATGCAATATGGGTTTATTGCCTTGTCCTATATTCCTCGGCAAACAGTGTGGGGCTTAAATGGTTGTATTGTCCCGCTTATTGATCGAGGGAATACCCATTGGGGCATCATTAATACTCCATCGAGCTTCCCGGCGCATCGGGTCTCCGAAATGGCAATATTTCGCCTCGAGTACATTCGGCACTCAGAATATTCCTATGTATTGCAGGCAATTAAACTGATAGATACCTATTTGGATAATTGAGCCGACGGATGAACGGTGCGTTTAACAAATTGTTGCAAACGAAAATACATTCCCAATTCGAGCCGCTTAATTTTGATAAAACAACGCATCGTATTTAAAAGTTATCGAAAGAGTAATCAAACTTATCGTTCTGTCGGCATTAAAAACCTATTAGCGGAATCGATAGCCACTTACCTAATGGTCTTTCTAATGTTTTACTTGGTGTTCTGACAACCGGAAGCGAGCTGCGCTGTTTTCCGCCTCTTCGGAAACCTGTAGAGCTCGTTTCTACTTCCGACATGATTCCTGGGTCATCGTCGAAGAGCATTGCGTTCGACGGGGGTGGATAGCCCCTCGGCTGGCCCTGAGGAGAGGAAATTAAGTGTTAACAACGTGTCAATTAAGTTGCCACTGCGAGAAGATATATTGAATCAGAAGCAAAACGCCCCAACCTCGCGTCTTCTCTAGCGAATTAATACCAAAAGATAACGAAAAACCAAACCAGGCATTTACCTTCCTCCTTGAAGCAGAGCTCATCTGCTCAAGTTGATTCGGGTTAGCAGCGTGCAACAAAATCCTCAAGTTAACAGGCTGATTAGCAAGCAAGGGAAATGTGTTTTCGCTAAGTTGCACCAGAGAGTTGCTCTTCAGGAGATTCTAAAAGTACAAAGTGAGCGAGGTGACCCCTGTGAAAGACACGTCGTTACCTGAAATCGTTGCGATGCAGTTTGTTCCCGTTCCGCGCGTCCGGGGGGTTTACTGCCGATTTTAGCGTGTTCGCCGAGCGGATCGTTTGTTTTATGGGAGCAAATGTTATCCAAGGAGGGCGCAGAGGTTCGAATTATGGAACATTTTTCGGGTTTATGCAGAGTTTTTACTGCCTCCGGGAGCTTTATTGAATCGGGAGTAATCTCCAATTGGGGCGGTAAAGAAATAATGCTATGCGCCGACATTTTATTGCTTTATGGCCGAAACATTTTATTCTCTTGTTGTGAGTGTTTCGAAAGTTTTCAACGGGGGCACTTCGCGGCAAACTGCGTTCCTGGGACGAGATTCGGGTATCCTGACGAATTGAGGGCCGATTTCCGAATCGCTTCGCTCGTTTCGTGGCCCACCAAATTTATTAATCATCAATGCGAGCGCCTCCAAATGCAGCCTATAAACGGCGCGGTCGGTTAACCGCAATTTAACGCCAGAAGACGTGGCAAGAACAACACTTAATTTCCATTCACTGCACCCACGCGAGCTGTTTACTTATCGGGCACACTAAAATTAAAAGATTGAAACGTCGTCATTATTTAAGGGTACGGAGATGTAGGTCGCACTTGGCAAAAACGCGCTGGATAAATGGATATTTGGATGGAAATGCACGTTCGTGAAAATAGAGGAGTCCACAGTGTTATTCATTGTTACGCTCTTAATTACAGCGACAGTCTGATGTCATCGCATGTTAAAATAATTAATATAATGCCTGACGTTTCGAGTTACTTGACAAGCGAGAGGATGATGAGCGTTACATTGCATTGGCATCTATCGCCGTTGGACATCCTGCGTCCTGTTTCCAGCTTCCATCAGTAATTTACGGCTAGGCTAATTTTCGGAAATGTTACATTAAATTAGGTAAGTGGTGTTGTCGAGGGATGCATCGGAAGCTCTTCATAAAGGAAATCGAAGCGAAGCAAAGATAATGTAGGAGTTTAAGTGCGGGGGCTTCGTAATTTTAAACGGCCAATTAAATTATATTTCTTTAGGGGGCATTGTAGCGGCGGTGGACTCGGGGAATAATTAAAAATTATATTTACCGGGGAAAATACAAAGTTAATCAAAAGACCAATTTTGTTCAAACGTTAATTAATATTTTGTAATTAAACCAGACTCCGAAAAAGAAGTACATGCTTAATCTAGCTCGGCGAAATCCCTTTGAGTAATCTCCTCAGTTATCCTGGCCATTAGTCTCCTGCCAGCCGAAAATATACAATTTCCCTTTACATGTTCGCCTTTGTTTGGGTAATTTTTTATCCTGACAGGTAGCTATGGCTGTTGGGGACGTCATCGCCGAAGGAATTTCAAAACGGAATTAAAGAATCTTATGAGATGATTCTACCCCATAAAAGATACGATCCTGGAATACAAAGTCCGGCTTACACCCCTTGTAGAAGGAAAAGTCCGCACTGGCCAACCCACAATGGCAACGTGATATCTCAAAAACCCTTAAAACTGCGATTCGGATCTTCATTTAAAAATACCAAGTCGCCTCTGGAAGTAGTGAGAATTAAGATGCTAAATAAATAGTATGACCCTATGATGATGATCATGACCCATTTTACTGCCGATCAATCTGAATCGCAGAAATCTGAAACGGTATCAGAAAGGTGAAGTTGGTCAGCAGGGTCAAGCCACAAATTAGAGAATGAAGATTAGATGAAGTCAGAGCGAATAAATTTCAAGACCGTCATATCGCATGAAGATTTCGATGAATCCACTGTGATTGCAGAGATCCCCGACTTTGAATTGAGAGGCTCCGTCGGGAATGAAATGGTGAAGATGAAATGGAAGCTTTGGGAATAATTCCTGAAGGGCACAGAAGAGGAATTACAAGGATTTGAAGATCTAATGGTATCAGTAATGTCTAGAGCACCAGAGGAACTAACTCCAGTCCTTTGAAAAGAATTTTCTCGCGCTAGCGAAGAACCTCCCGTAAATGAAGATCATCCCGTTAGTGAACAGCCTACTATTAGTGAAGAATCTTCCGTTAGTGAAGAAGCTGGCGTTAGTGAAGAATCTCCCATTAGTGAAGAGCCTTTCGTTAGTGAGGAGCCTTCTCTTATCAGGGCAGACCCTTTCTCCGTGAGTCAAACACTCTCTCCTGACATCGAAGAAATGTCTCCTGCACCGGAGAGTTCGCCTTTAGAATCTCCTATTCAAAAATCCGAACCTATCCCTGCAACAGAAGATTTTCAGATTGATGCTACTGAAACCCTAACAGAAAAAACCGGGAGAATGTCATCACTCGAAGTCACTATAATTGTCCCAACTGATAAATCTGAAGAAAGTCTATACCAATAAGACCCGTCTGGAAGTAGTGCGACCTAAGATACCACAAAATAGATAGAATAATAAAGACCCTGGAATATGGGTGCAAATAGCTGCATATGATGATGAAGATCTACCTCATTTCACGGCCGGCAGCTGATGAATATGAATCTAAGAAATCTGAAACGGAATCTAGAAGAAGGAATGCCTAGATCACCAAGAGAACTAGCTCCAGTTACTGAAGATCCAAATGAAGTTGGTCAGCAGGGTCAAGCGACGAATTCGAGAATGATCAGATGAAGGTACTGAGGTTACATTTCGATACAGTCATATCGCATAAAGATTTCGATGAATCCACTGAGATTACAGTGAAATTCCACCTTGAATTGAGAGGCGCTGCCGGTAGTGAAATGGATGAAGATGACATGGAAGCTTTGAAAATACTACATGAAGAGTAGATACCGTTGGAAGGATTAGATGAGTTACAAAGAGTTGAAGATCTAATGGAAGAAGTAATGTCTAGAGCATCAGGGGATGTGACTCCAGTCACTAAAGAAGAACTTTCTCACGTTAGTGAAGAACCTCCCTTTAGTGAAAAACCTTCCGATAGTGAACTACTTCCCGTTGGTGAAGAACCTCGCGTTAGTAAAGAATATCCCATTCGTGAGGAAACTCTTGTTAATGAGGAGGCATCTTCTATTAATGAAGAATTTTTCCCAATGAGTGAAACACCTTCTCCTGTAAGCGAAGAAATGTCTCTTACACCAGAAAGTTCACCTTTAGAATCTCCTGTCCAAGAATCCGAACCAATCCTTGCAACACCAGATTTTGATACTGATGCTACTGAAGCCCTAGCAGAAGAAACCGAGAGAATTTCGTCACTCGAAATTATTACAGATGTCCCAACTGATGAACTAGAACAAAGTAGTCAGGCAACTATTCCGAATTTGAACCTCCTATGAAGTGGTTTATAAATCAACCATACCAATAAGTCCCCTCTGGAAGTAGTAAGATCTAATATACCACAAAATAGATAGAATAATAAAGACCCTGCAATATGAGTGGAAATAACTGCATATGATGATGAAGATCTAACTCATTTCACGGCCGACAGCTGATGAATCTGAATCTGAGAAATCTGAACCGGAATCTAATGGAAGAAGTAATGCCTGGAGAACTAGCTCCAGTTACTAAAGATCCCAAATGAAGTTGGTCAGCAGGGTCAAGCGACGAATTCGAGAATGATCAAATGAAGTCACTGAAGTTACATTTCGATACCGTCACATCGCATAAAAATTTCGATGAATCCACTGAGATTACAGTAAAATTCCACCTTGAATTGAGAGGCGCTGTCGGCAGTGAAATGGGCGAAGATGAAATGGAAGGTTTGAAAATAATACATGAAGAGCGAACAAGAGTAGATACCGTTGGAAGGATTAGATGCATTACAAATATTTAAAGATCTAATGGAAGAAGTAATGCCTAGAGCACCAGGAGAACTAACTCCAGTCACTAAAGAAGAACATTCTCACGTTAGTGAAGAACATCTCTTTAGTGAAGAACCTTCCGATAGCGAAGACCTTCCCGTTGGTGAAGAACTTCGCGTTAGTGAAAAACCTCGCGTTAGTGAAGAACCTCCCATTCGCGAGGAAACTCTTGTTAATGAGGAGCCATCTTCTATTAGTGAATAGTTCTTCCCCATGAGTGAAACACCTTCTCCTGTAAGCGAAGAAATGTCTCCTACACCGGAAAGTTCACATTTAGAATCTCCTGTCCAAGAATCCGAACCAATCCTTGCAACAGAAGATTTTGATACTGATGCTCCTGAAGCCCTAACAGAAGAAACCGAGAGAATTTCACCACTCGAAGTTACTATAGATGTCCCAACTAATGAAGCAAAACAAAGTAGTCAGGCAACTATTCCGAATTTGATCCTCCTATGAAGTGATTTATTTATCTACAGGGTTGAGCATTCGAAGTGTTACTAATTTTTAACCTTTTGCGCAGCTGTCACAATGGCAGCAGCTTTTTATAAATTTGCTATCTGACAGTTCTGAGTATTTTTTACAAGCGTGCAAAAGCATTTTTCCAAAAGTGAAC
>JAWQRO010000260.1:0-45604 GCA_033557835.1 Helochares maculicollis
GATTGTAGTTCTATTAATTATTGTGGCCTCTTTCGTTTAAATGGATATAGGTCAAAGAAGAAATGTTTTTAAGTCTAAAATTGAGTTGTTTTGGCTTCTTGTGTCTTGTAGATCTATATAGCTCAGAGGCAAATTAAATTATTAATAATAAAATTATGAATGGCTTTAGTGGTGTCAAAAATATAACGATTATCAAATTTTTAATATTTAAAAGTTTACAAATAGCGTAACAATGTTTTTTCATCTCATCAAAAACGTCTCCATTATATTTTCTAAGAATCCATCACTTTTTTCTTAATTATTCAGGGGTAGGTTACAATCTCCATACTTAAAATAGTTTGTAGCAACCTTAAATAAATATTTCAAATTTCTAAGGTTCCTATTTCTACTAAAGTGAATGTGAAACTAAATAAACTATTATTTTGTCTGAAGTAAAATAAAGTAAATATCTACGCTAATATTTGAACAAAATGATTTGTATTCACATTCTGACAATATATATGCAATTATACTTGTTTATATAATATTTTGTAATGCAAAATATTTTATACAAATAGAAACATTTGTAAAAGTTGAAACGTGATATTTTAAAAATTGATGTTAAGTAAAACCAAAATTTAATCTTATTTTTATTTTATGTATTTATGAATACATTAGTTTTTAAAAGTTTTAGTCGGTTGATGGATTGAATATTATTCAGACCAGCTAAACTATAATAATAATAAGTATTGTAAGTATAACTTCTATAAATATTTTAAAAATGTTACAAAAATGTATTAGGATAAAATTATTAGAGTATATTGATCAGATATTCACAGGGTCGTTTTATGTTATGCGAAGGTATTAGAAACACTAAAGCATGAACGTAACAAATATTAGTATAGATAATGCAAGCGTTTAATTTATAAGCCAGTTTTACATTAAACCTGTATTCAAATAAATGAGGTTTAATCGAGTCTATAAATCTATGGTCATAATTTTTTTATAGATATGTGAAACGGATGTTAAATTATTAATTTTTATATTACTTTACAATAAAAATTTGTATGTCTGAAACTGATTGATAAAAGTCGCATCTGAGTAACAGATTCTTTCTAGACGATCTGATCACATATCTTGATGTAAAAATTTTAGCTAGTCAATTGCATTCAAATAACCTTATTCACTTTTCCCATTCGCTTTCAAATAGGGAATACGAGAATTTAAAAAGGTAAGAATATGAAGGTTAATTACTAATTTTTTTTGTCATGTCATATATTCATATTTATTGAATTGCTGCTATTTCGAAGGATAACAAATGTAATCATAACCCTAAATATGTTTATACCCATTTTATGCTCTAACTAGGGCTATCCATTATTTAACATGTCTGCAAAGCTGAAATTCAATTGAAAAAAAAAAACAACAAAACGTCGCGTCTGAGTATATTCATTGACTCATAATTCAGTGTTAATATTTCGTTTGTTGTTAAGCACCTGAGGAATGTACTTCAGCAAAGAGAATACAAACAATATTATTAATATGCAGAGTTCCCATTTTAAACAACTGTTATTCCTAAGTTGTTGCATGTACTATGTTATTTTAAATTAGTTGTTGAACTGAGTCAGTAAATGCAGAATTGTAAGAGTAAGCCCGAAGCTTTGAAAGTCTAGAATAGCGCTAGCAACGCGCACGGAGAATTACTCTTTGAAATGATTCTTAGTTATTGTACTCGCCTATTAAGGAATAATTTTAGCTTGTCAGTTTCATAGTTTTCGCGCGGAACAAAGCGTTTCTAATGGAAAACACGTGGAAGCTTAAAAACCAACCCTCTAATAATAAGTATTCTGAATGCATTTTTTATGATAAATGATGTAGTATACTGCTCAAAACACCCTTGCATTAACGAAGTGACTGATGTCTGACGCAGAAATACTCAAGTCTTTAATATTCCCTGTAAGGGCGCTACATCCTCGTTCTGGAATACAAAGGAACCTGCTCAGAATGATAGGGAAATATTTTACGTAGAAAGTTCAATGCACCTAAGCGCTTTATCTGTGACCATAATATTTTGATGGTATGTTCTTAAACATAAAAATGTAAGAAGAGATATTTTTTCTAGGTAGATTGTGAAATGAGATTTAAAAGAAGTATTACAAACATGGTATTACAACAATCAAACTAATGCAGCTATTGTACACAAAATTGCCATTAAGGAAAAGTGCAAGCTTCATTGCGATTCAAAAAGTGCACTAGCGAAGCTTTTGTGGGCAAAATTAATCTTTTACACGAGTGACGTGGCATTCTAGAGTTGCTCCGGCAAATACGGTTCGCATGTGCACCGACTTCAATGGTTAAATCACACGTAACGCAGATATATCACTCTATGTTATAAAAGTGTTCAGCTATGTGTAAGGAATGAAAAAGCAATTTAATATTTCATTCACATGGAATTTTGTATAATTAAGTTCAGCGCTCAATAGCTTCTTAAAAGACGCATAGGAATTTTTATGTATGCTCAAGCGCACTCTCTAGATGCTGTTACATTTTTTTCGGTTGAAAGTTCCTCGAGTGTCCTTTAAGGCCCCCATCGTTCTACTAGTAATAATGAAAAATGAACCTAAAAACTTTTTTCTTCAAGGACTCTTACATAATAAATAAACAAGAGCGGAAGCCTAGGATAAATTACTAAAGTTTATATAATATAATAACTGAGTAATTTAATAGAAACTTCTTTGGGAATCATTTTTATTTAATAATACCGGTTTTATTAAGGAAAATTTCTTTTATAAACTTCAGGAACACCCATCTAAGCGAAAATAACACAGTTTTCTAGAATCTGGCGGATTCTTCCTTCTAAAGAAGGGGAGGAATGAACAGCAGACGAAGCACCCGACAGCTTGCAGAACTTGCAACATTTTTCGTAAAGTGAAACTCACACTTATTGACTTGAAATCTGCCGCCTTAATACAACTAATCTCGAAGTGCAAAAGACTTTAGGTTGAATCTGAACATCTGTAATCTTGATCAATTTGTTTGTAATCCAAAAGTGCCTCCAACTTTCTCTAGATATCTTAAACGACATGGCTGCTTGCCTCGATGTTACGCTTGTTAGAGCGCTCAAACTTTCTCTTATAATGCCCGCCGTTTAATTTTATGAAGTACTTCGATATGTTTAAGAAGATTTTAGTGTCTGTTCACAATCGTGCTTGAATTATCTTAGGTGCCTAGAAATTGCTGCATGCTTTTATCATATTTTAATTTGCAGTTCGAACCGTCTATTTATCTTTACAAACGTTCATATTTACAGTTGATAACCAAACGTTTTAACTTTGGTATTTGAAATCATTTTAAATTTTTGATATTTCGGTAAAATGTTTAACAAAATGCTATGGTAGGTGTTACAATTTGGAGTAACGGTTAAATGCAAAATTCTAGTTCGCTTCAGTCTGCAATGTTAAAACATAAAACTTCTTTATAAATATTAAAGTTTATTATGTTTCAGCAACGCTTTAATAACCCAACAGAAGCAGAAAGTATGAACCTGATTATTTTTGTACAAGCACTGAAAGCGCGAGATTTAACCATAACATCTGCACTATCCGCTTAACAGTGTCGTAAGCTGGACTTTAAAATGTAAAGCACATCACTAAATACTTCAATTCAATTCATTTAATTGGAGCATTAAACAGCGAATGGGATATCTCGTAAACAATTATCACGATGAATGACTCATTTGTTCTAAACTACTTTATTTAATTACGTACTAAATCGCACTTTGCCGTATTTAAAACTAAGGCAAAACAGAATATTAAAAGACGAGTGCTTCGCTGAAATTCTGATTTATTCAGGGTTTTCTGGCCTGAAGCCACGAAAACTTATATTGATCCATTAAGCTCTTGTATTGCATCTCACTTCTGGGTACTTACTATCACCAATAAAATGAATAGTTTATATTTAGATTTGCTCTTTCCAAGTCATAACTGGGCTTTAATAGGTCAGTCGTAAACGGACGAGGAATAAACAATAAAAACTAATTAAATTAGAAAGTATAACCTCCATTAGATTATTAGCGTTAATCAGTTAAAATAAATTTTAAAAACCACACATCGTTAACGTTGATAAATTAAAAATCAATGCCCTGAATAATAGGGTTCATCCTTCTATATGTTTATATGAACCTCGAAAAAAATCTTTATTTATGTTTTGGTTTATTCTCTTCCATATATTAAATCCAAAACAGATAAATATATCAGCTTAATATATTCATAGGGAAACACCCGTCAACGTTTTTTTGTGAGTTTGATTGATTTGGTGATTTGCAAATATGCGTGAGCCAAAAAAGGTGACACGGCAGCATACTTATGGAGAAATATAGTAAAGGAATACGAAATCATATGAAAATATAGGTTGCACGGGTGGAATACAAAAACGGCCTTTTAAACGGATGGTACCGTTTAAAATGCTTTGATACTGATACATTCTGAGAGCTGAATACTTGTCGCCTTTGTTCTTCAGATCGGCCTTTTAAAAAACGGAAGCGGTATTTATTAGGGATGCTTTTCGGAGATACAGAAAACATCAAAGGAATCTTTTATTTCAAGTAACTGGCTGGAAATTGATTCATCAACTCTTTTTATGGAATGATTTCCGGTTTTGCAGAATTATTTTCCGGTTGAATTGAGAAATAATTGTAATTTTACAATTAATAACTTGATAGGATTGGATATTTTAATTCTTTACTCCTGGTTAAAATTATATATTCTATAAAATTTTGAGTGCTCAGTTTTCAGTTGGCATTAATATTTTAAGTAATTTTAAAATACCGTTGCAGGTTCATAGTCAGGCTTTACTTAAGTTTTCTAATCATTTTCGTTACATAAATAAGTTTTAATAGGAATGTACTAAAGAATGTTTATGACATTTCTATTTATCGTGTTTAAGAAAATGCATAAAGATATCTCAGAAATTATGTCTTGCTTCTACTCTGATGAAAAATATTAGTTAGTTGCAAATGATTCCTTACAAATCAATATATGTGCACAAATGTTATTTAAATCACATGAGCTAAACCGTTTAAAGTTAGTATTTAATGCTGTTCCGTAACAAGTTGTGGACTTCATAACGAATTTCAATTTGAAGCAGTGATTCCCAGAGGATACCCCTTGTAAAATATATTTCCAGATAAATGCTGAAGTTTCTGATTACTACTTTATAGCGGGCTGTTGGTCGCGTCCCCAAACATTTGTCTGGTTTTATTATTTACGCCATCTAGTTACGTAATTGCTGATAACGCAAATTTTAATTTGTACAAACCCTTAAATATATTCAGAACTGACCCCTTTTGCTAGATATTATATAAAAACTCTAAAGATAACATTTGATGCAAAATTTAAATATATATTTTTTTATTTTAGATTCCAACTTAACATATGAGTTGTAAAAGCACATCATCCGATAATTGTAAAAATATTTGATTTTTTCGTGTAATAGCGATTGCGTTTGGGGGTATGTTGTCTTCTGAGAGAATGCTTTAGAAATATTTATTTGTTGTTCTAAATGCACTTATTTGTGGTATTAACTAATGCTTTCGTACTAATAGAGACCTTATTTCTTTGACTCGATTAGCTATTTACATTTAACTTGAGACTAATTTCCATTAGTTAGAAATGGGTCATTTCGCAGTTGCAAAGTTTTAAAATCTACTAACTGAGGGACATACGTATTATAGAAATTATTTTTAGGAAAGTACCAACCACGCTTAGATAGTAAATACTACACACCTATAATTGATCTTGAATGTTCGAAAGACTATTTCTTGGTTTTTACGTACTTAGTATACTTGTATAAAAATGTATATTGCCTATTACATACATAAAAACACTTTTCAGTAACCAAACAATATCACATATAATTATATTTATTAATAGTTACCTGATAGGAAAATAAATTTATTATCCCCGGCCTCAAACAATCTATATTTCCAAAAATCAATTAAAGAAGACGTACATCTTCAAGTCTAATTGAATAGTATTTATACGAATTCTACCGTTTTCAACAAAAAATATGAAATAAAGATAGATTCTCTTTGTGTGAGAAAATAAATTACTTCAGCTAAATAAAATTAAAAATAGTGACGGTTAGCCTCTTGAGTTATGAATGAATTAATTTAGTACAAATGTAAGCAAATTAAATTGTATATGTATTCCCTCATTAATAGATAAAATTATCGATGTATTTATTGAAACAAAACTTCAAATGTATACGTCTAAAAATTAGATATTTTATAAAATTTACATAATATTTGTGCTTGAACTTGTTTCTTTGTACTAAATCTATTCCTTTATTTATTATAATTAGATTTCATGTGTATACATCTAAAAATCAGCTACATACACAGATTTTTGTTTCTTTAATGATAGATATCGGAACGTTTGCTATCTTGAATGAAATATGATTTCAAATGTATACGTCCACAACTCAGATAATGCTTCTAAAATAAATAAATGAAAAAGAAATACATCGTATATTTTACGACACTTTAGGAATGACCATCCTACAAACAGCATAAAACGAACAAAACCATTTCCAATTTTTAAGCTTTAAAAACAACGTTTTTTTATTTAACAAACACAGCTCGGCGTGACGTTCTTCCGCTGCCGATATGAAAACAATCATTATTTTTCGATGCAGTATTTGTTCGGTTACAACAAATGGATGAGAAAGATAACACAGGATCTGGCTGGATTTAAAAACGCCATGAATTATAAATCTAATAGATACAACAAGTTTGCACAAATATAAAAAGCTTACACATTTCATTGGTTTTAAAAGTTTCGCTGTCGGATAAATTTGCGAATAATACCAGCAAAAGAAAATATTTTCATAAAAAATCGGAAATTATTGCTTCGTGCTCATATTGTATTAGCTTGATATTGTATTATATCCCAGTTAATTCTTTCTGTGCTTCGTTTCATTTAACTGAGGCAACTGGTTTTTGTACACGTAATTTGGAAGGTCTGTTAACACAAACCAGAATCTCGTGCAAAATGCCCGTTTGATCTTGAAATTACGATTGGATGCATTAAGGTTTAATTTAATGTGCTGACCTTCTAACCTTGTCTCAGTCTTACTTCGACTATACCGAAATAAGAATTTTAAACTCAACAATCACGTAATTTCGCGACCGCCTTGTAATTTTCTTGGATTTCATCCGGCACATTATTCCATATGGAATTCTTTCCTGAGGAATAATTCTAAGACATCCAATTATGAGCTTAAGTGGAGGGAACGTACTATGGTAATTATTTGAGATAGACCAATTTTCCAAGCGCTTTTCATTACTATAATGATGATATTTTTTATCACTTGAGGCTAAAGTGGAATATTTCTAGTTTTCCTGTGCGTTAGAACAAATTGTTGTGAATACATAATGGTAGCAGATGCTTCGATAGTACAATTGAAATACCTTGATTATAAGTTCTATTTTGCAATGAGATTAACACAAAATGTCTGTAGATATTCAGAAATTAGACTGAAAATAGTAAGCGTAAATCGAAAGAAGACATATTTTGTCAACACAGAACTTCCACTTAACGTAATCATAATAAAATAAAGCTGCTGCAAAGGGCTGCTTGTTTTAAAACTTAGTAATAAGGACCGTTTCAATGCTAACTGAAGTGTTGGGTACAGAAGGATATATGGGATGGGAAACGCTAAGCGGATTTTGACATGCAAATTGGACGCAAGATTGTAGGAAAGTAGCCGCTTAGGGATTTCTGGTTGTGTTTACAATAGGACATTATCTTTAATAAGCAAACTGCAGATTGTGTGCCGAAACGTGCAGCATTTGTACCACTAGAGATTTCCTGATTTAGCAGATCTATCTAAATCGTTATAAATCATTCATGTGGTTGCAGATTTACCAGATCTAGGTTTAACTTCCCTGCTGAATAATTGGTGATGTTGCGGATTTTACTTATTCGTAACACATTCCGTGTGGGGCGCT
Source organism: Helochares maculicollis (assembly GCA_033557835.1). Classification (NCBI taxonomy): domain Eukaryota; kingdom Metazoa; phylum Arthropoda; class Insecta; order Coleoptera; family Hydrophilidae; genus Helochares; species Helochares maculicollis. The sequence continues at coordinate 7,988 of JAWQRO010000260.1, forward strand.
GAATTTTTATGGAGTGGTACTTGATGCTCTTCACGCCAACTTTTCAGATTTAAATGCTCCTGTAAGTATAATGCAGCGCTTGAAGAATGCTTTTTGGCTTTTTTTGGGTGATACGGTCCCGGACGGTAGCGACGTGAGAAAACAAATTCCGCAAAAGTGTAGAACTTGAATTTTTGTGAAATATGATACGGAAACTTCAGGAAGGTGCTTAAGGAGACGCGAGAGAAAAAGGGGTTTTCTTGTACACAAATCCGAATGAAATTTAATCCTCGATATATGGGGGGGCAATTTATTAGATAAATATATGGATACATTTGCATAACGAAATGAAAAAAGTCCAAGCAACACATCCGGGCGTATTTATCTCAATTTAGCATGCCACATGTCTGCGCTTTATTACAAATTGTAAGCACTTTACATTTAAATTTATTCAAATTTAATACAAGTTTGTAAGCTGATGAATGAAGGCCAAGTTGGAAGGAAAATTTTAAGTAAGGTTAGCAAGTTTTTTAGATCGTAAACTCCAGATTTTTTATCGTCTCCGCATCTGTTATTAAATGTAAAGAGCTGTTTGTGGTTTACTTTCATAAAAGTACAATATTACGACTCCCTTTGCTGCCTCTTCCCAAGAAAGTGAAGTACGTACTTTTATAACTATATTTTTCTCGCTATAATTAACTCAATTACCATTTTCCAAAGTGTTATCTCTAAGTTGTATTGTAATAAAGAGGTTCATTACGCCGAAGTTTCAAGCTCATCTAGGATCGTTTCGACTAAGCACCTCTATATACAAGATGGTAGATGGGGCATGTTCATGGACGATATGTTTTTTAGCACATCGTTCAAACTGTGTGTTTTAGGGAGAAGGATCTGAATTTCTTGACAGGTCTGGAAAGTAAATTTAAATTTGAATGGGCTTATGACGGGGGGTCTTAGCGAAAAAAGTATGGTCGCTGTTTGGTTTAACAACCCATTTAAAAACTCTGTTCATTTCCACTTTACAGCTCGAATATATTAAACGTTATGGTTTCGCGGGAAGAAATATTTCCACTTCAAATTTTATATGAACGTTCTTTTAAATAAAACTTTCCATTGTGTAATTGTATGGCTTGCCCTGCCCTGTCCTATGTTTGTATATATTCCCTTTTTGGAAAACTCATTTCATTGAGAGCTTTGTTCTTAGCATAATATTGTTATAGAGTGTATTTATAACAGTTATGCTGGCTAATACAGTAGGGTTACATAACTTACATACTAAGTCAAATTATACAACTAATTTTAAGTAATGAAAAAGCCATATTTGCTTAATTTAACCTTATGGGCATAGCTCTTAAGGAGGACATACATATTTATGCCAGTCAGTGTGTAGATATTTTATGTTCACGTTTCAGATTTATAAGCTATCCGTTGCGGTCATGCCATGACAAGAAATATTTAAGAACTCATCCTTTTTAATCTAAAAAAATCAAATTAATTTGACAAAAAAAGTGATAAGTTCGTAAATGGTTATCGTGTTTACACACGGAGGTTCTATATTGATTCCAGTCACGCAAAAAATCATTTCTCCATTCTTACCAATACTTTTTGGTGCGATTCATCCGGCAATTACTGGGTGAAATTCGTTGTTTCGCTGCAACTCAGATATCAATCTAACTTTCAGGAGCACAACAATATTTTTATGTTGTTTATATCGAATTGAGTGTTGTCTTGGAAAACCTCGCTCTGAATTCATATTGTTTGTGCATATTAAATCAGACAAGAAGCCATCTCCCTTTCAGGCAAAAGGCAAGGGATTCCTGGGAACAATTTGTTTTCATAACAAACGGGAAAGTAACTTCCCACCTTGAACTCATTCGGAGCGATATAATTTAAATGGGACCCTTTCATCATGATCGTCCATTTAAGTATGAAATATGTATTCCGTAAATTACACTCATAAAGATATAATTCAAAAGAAGTTATCGTGTCAGTCCGGACAAAAACGGGACTTATAGGTTGCCCCGTTTTCAGTTTAATTGGGATGTAAAATGTTAAGCCTAGAGGTTAATACCTTCTTTAACATAATAATGAAACCGTAAAATGGTTAAATGTAAAAATGGAAATTAATTTTTGAGATGTTAGGATGGGTAGACGAACGATAATTGCTAGGGAGCTATGAATTTTTATTTCTTTTATGCAGAAGAAGCCTTATAAGACTGTTCTCACTGCTTTTGTTTGTGCTTGTAGATACAAGATTTTACGCTGTTTATACAGCTTCAAATTAGTATCTTATCACGATTTTAGAACAGCCTGTTAAAGCGTACTGTAAATATTACACCATATATTTTACTTATGTAATTGTTACTGATGTTTAAATTTCGTAAAATTTTAGTGTTGCTAATTTTGTGCAATGCAAATTTTTACTGCCACTAAGTACTTTGAAATGTAAAGTAACAAATTGAATCAGGAAAATATATTTTGATAGGTTAATGTCATTGAATTTATAAAATTATATTCATTCTGCCGCAGGTTTTTAAGTTTTCAGCCCATAGCTTCTGCTTGTATTCATTAGTAAAACGGCAACAAGTCTAACATTCTATATCACTTTAAAGGAAAATCATTTTGAAATATGAATACATTAAATCGGGTTTCTTCATTTTTCATGTAGAGTAAAATGGTTTTCTCTATAATTTCCTATGATTGTAGTTCAAGAAAGTTAATGCAACACGAATAATCATAATCCAATCATTAGACCATTAGAACTTCAAAGAAGTCAATATGCTCAATATCCATCAAAAGCGGCCGCATTAGGTCAAACTACAACCCCTACAATAAGTTCGCTAATTACTTTTCTTATGGTAGAACTTGCGTAAAATGATCGATGCTTTATGCATATTTTAGCAATTTCTTGTCGACCCGGAAATGTCCTCAACAAAAGTCAATTATGGTGAAAAGGGATATCGCAAGAACAAAGGGCAAAATACTATTAATGTGTGGCAACGATCAAACAATTACGTAAATTTTCACATTAATCACTTATAGCGTTATAAAAAAAATTCCAACCAAATTGAAGCTGTTTTCTATTAATCACAAAAATTGAATTTTCTTATTTTTGCATAAAATCTTAGAGACAGCTGCTGTTTATATATAATTAATCATTATTTTTCCTTAGCCATTTTATTTCATTTAATTAAATCAAGTAATAAGCTTTTTATTTAAATGAAAATAATTAGTTCGTTTTTGTATTTAGATGTTACCATATTATGTATACATATTTATTATACTGAGTACCCTAAGAAACCAATGCTAATTGCCATAAGAAAAAAGCTGGTTTTGAACAATAAAAAAACGATTATAACGACAGTTATTCGATTTAAAGTGCAAATTAATTTGTAAAGCAGCGAAAAAATAATATTTTTTATAAGGCAACAAGGGGAGTAAGCCGTCAAACACTACTCATTCTTGTTGGCAAATTATAACATCGCTGCGACTTGAAATGTACACAATATATTTTTAGAAAGGAACACAAAATCTGCCCCTTCACATCACATCACATAAAATATTTTCCGTTTGCATATTGGGTTAGAAAAAAACCTTCCGAGGAAGCAAGTAGCCAGACGTTTCATCAAAGAGTTTTCTGGTGTTTTGGGCGAGAAAATGTTCCCCGTTAAATAAAACAAGGAGCACTTGACGTACTTTTAGACAGGGGGCGCCTTATAAAAACGCCGATCTTGCGATAAGCTAAATTGGAGGAGGGCTGTGACACACACCCTTTGCGCTTGTCATTTCCACGCGACCTAACGACTTTCCTCAACTAGAGATGGGCACGATGCTAAAGTACAAACATCGATTAAGCTCGGAAAACTTTGAACTTGACTTCAACAACCCCCGCTTTTTGTTTGTTTTTAAGTTAAACCCTGTTTTTCGGTACATTTGTTTTATGTACTACTACTGCGCTTTCGTATATTTTTTTGTTCGAATAGATACGTTCTGAGCTTCTGGTTTATAGGAAGATTGCAGGCGCGACTGCTGTTGCCAGTTAAGTTTGAGTTGGCTATGTTACTGTAGCTTTTCTGCCGTAGCCCTGCTGCTAGAGTCTATGCCATCTTCGCACGACTAACGTACATTTAATTTCAGTATTATTTTTAATGCAATATTGCTATTTTTTAAGTTTTAATAATGTAAGTAAACTTTTAGACAGTTATTTATCGCAAGATTTTGTTACTCCAATTATAAATTTTATAAATGTAGACTTATTTATTAGGTTTTACTTAGTTTAATCTAGTATTCAATTTGTCATCCTTTGTATTACTTGCTGTCCAAAAGATGCATTATCAAACCATTATTTTATGGTACTTTTTTAGAATTCTTGAGAAAAGAATCAGTACTAATTGAAGAAACTATTAAATGTAATGTAGAATATCATTTAGCAAAATGTGTGTGCCTAGTCAAATAATTGTAGGTGAATTGAATTTGTTGTAGATGTAGCTTAAAAGCACTTGATTAAATCAATATAATTGATGACATAACAAGCGAAGCTTGAGAATTATGGAAAGATGAGATCCAAGAAGATGACCGAGTGCAGTGACTAACTGTATTAAAGCATTCTACCTAACAATATTTGAAAATTTTATCGAAAAATCCAGAAAATCCCAGAAGAAACTATAAGCTCTTGTCGGATTGAATAATCATCAAAATAATAATAAATCCTGTTTTTGTGGGAAGACATAAAATATCATTTAGTCTGTTTTTACCAAATCACTTACCATAAAAAAAGAAATATGACATTTTCCCAGGAGTAGCAGGCTAAACAAAAATTTGCGCTAATAGCGATTTATATAGCAACCTCAGAAAAAAAGGTTGACAAACCTCACTTGACTCCAAAATAAGTTCCAGATTCAATTTAATCGTTGCTCAGCAGAAAAATTATATTGAGCTACCTTTCCAATAAAATAAGTTGTTCAAAATATGCACTTCATTGTGTTGACGTAGATGAAGCATTCCACGAAATTGTCGTGCAAGATGAATAAACTATTACTCCAATTATATGGGCAAATATATGGTTCGATGTTCAAACTTGAAGATAAATTAGAAGTACCATACGATCGACTTTTAATTGTTGATGTATATACTATATCAGCCATGCAAGACGTAGCAGTAGCTGGTTTTGAATACGACACTGACTAAATTACACTGGAAAATATGCAGATATATCATTTGCTGCTTTTAGGAATGATCCAAGACGTAAAAGCTGGGATGAAAATAGAGTATCTATGACCTTCGTTCCTAATTTTCTCGATTATCAATTATTCAATATACATACTTAAATAAACTCGAATTATTATATGCGAATAGTGAAAAAAATTGTAAAAAATTATCCACGCACTTCATTATCGGTCAGCATAGATACTTACATATATGGAAGCTTTTGAGCTCATAGCTGATTACCACATTGTGAACGTATAATTTATTACTGTAGGAGAATCTCCAGATTTTAAATCTTTCTAATTTAATATTTGTCAACATTCTGTACAACTTATTACAGAAGAATTTCTACTGCTTGCTTCACTTTTCGTTCTGTTTGATAATTAACAGGTGTCACGTTATAACAAATAGCATGTTCTTAAATAAAGAGTGACATACATTAAGCGAAAGTTTGAATATAAACTAAGCAGCTTATACATTTTAATATCAACTTCATAAAATTATATAAATAATCATTGCTTTTTCAACATCCGACATTAGTGTATTCAATATACGAGGTTTGAATCTAACACCTCAATTACAACCAGAAATTAAACCTCAAACCGTATAGTTGTGTAGCACCATTAAATGTGTTAAATCAGTATAACATTCATCAAAAACTCGCTATTGAATAATAACTTGGCACAGCCATATTAGGCTCTCAATTATAAATGTCAACTTAGGTGAAGACAGCTAAGTAGGCATAGAAGCATATTAAAAATATATATCTGAGAAGGATACAAATTAATTCTACGAAAAACTGTAAAAAACAATTATATAATCTACAGATATACATAAAATCAAAAGTTGTGCAGAAAATCAAGTTAATTTAAGGAAGTGCTACACCAAGATGTTTTGTAGAATAAATCTGCGAATTAAACAAAATTCAGCAGCAATACTCTTCAGAAAATTTCTCTTCTTACAATTAAAGTCAACGCACTTCAATAAAAGGTATGCCAATACATTAACAGTTTGTGAAAAAGACATATTTTACCTAATTAAGACCAAATCTTTCTACAGCATGCCAAAAAGAATAACGGAAACGCGTAATATGAACTAACACACACAAGCTGGGTGAGAGAACTCCTTAATTAAAAACGTTAAATAAGCTTTCAAAACATAAATTATCAATATAAATAATATACGAAGCGAAGTGGTGATAATTAACCCCATCAAAGTCCGTCTCGCATCTAGGAGCAACTCGTTTAATTCAATTGTTTCGCTCGGCAATTAAAAGCATCCACCTAAAGTTTTTGTATTTATAATAAGAGTCTGGAATTGTGTAAAAATTATTAATTTTACTTCATTGAAATGTCTTGATCATAACTAAAAGGGAATTTTAGCACAATGTAAGAACAAAAATATTTGTTTATATGAAAAATTGTAAATCAATAGATAAAAACTTAGGATCATCTTCAGCATGTAGAGATAGAAGGCAATACTTTTTTTTCTTGGAAAAGCTAAGTATAAGCTTGTTTGAATGAAAACTCTTAATGTAAGACTATGCAGTGAGAATCAGACAAATTCTAAATTCTCATCATTTTTATTAATGATTGAAAGTCAAGAGCCTCAGTACTTTTCTTGGAACAAGCGATTTATACCTTAAATATGTTGACAGCAGTATTTTAAGTAGCTGATATATAATATTTAAAAACAAGTTCTAAGATTTTGATTTTATTTTTAAATATGGTTCCAATGTAACAAGGAAATATTATTGAAAGTTATTAATATTTCTGTGGAATTCAAAATGTAAAACAATTTGAAATAACATCCCAATTAAATGTGTAAAATTATGTTAAAATATCTAGATAAAATACAAACAAAGTAAATCTGGATTTTCTAATTTACCTAAAAATACTTGTGGTGACAAACATTAAAACATCACCAAGTGATAAAGTTGGTGGATTCAAAACGTAAAGATCCGCCAAATTAGGCGGACATTGTACTTAATCAGAACTGCTTTTCTTCGCATTATTTTGCACATGCCAGAGAAAGACAGAAAAGAGTGTAATTGCAAAGTACAAGCTATACCATTGTTAAATATCTAAATGGAACTTGAATTAATCAATTAATTCCAAAACTTGATAAACAATCTCATAGTTTTATAGAAGCAGACACATACGCAAATGCGTAAACAAGGCAAAAGTTGAAAATATCTAAACATTCCAAATGCAGTGGTATATGTCACTTAGTAAATTTAAAATCAAGTTATTGACCGATATCTCAAAATTACTACGTAGACGAAAAATGATGGTAAGCAAACGTTAAAAGCAACTCTACCAACGCGCACGCCAATGCAGAGGTTTCTTAAGCAAATGACATCTTATTTTATGGTAAAGAACATACAAATTGCTATAGCTGACGCATTGTTTGGATAAGAAGGAGAACATTGTGCTTGACTCCAACGATTTATTAGTGAAGTTTTATCAATAAAAAATTTATAGTTGTTTAGTTGCATATCTGGAGAAAATTATTATAGGAAACCTTCAACGTCCAACATGCCCGCTTATCAACTAAATCGAGCAAAGAAAAAGAGCTATAGAGAAGTATTAGACCTTCAAATTTTGATTGAAGCGTATAAGTCCCGTCTGTATTACTAGTACAGTATCTGCAGTTGGCCGAAAAATAACTTAAAACAAGAAAATGGTAAGAAAATCCGCATTTTAAGGGGTTCTTTAGATATAAAAGCTTTACAGCACTAATATAGTTTCAAAAATTGGCTGCCAAACAACAGCAATTTTGTGTTATCGCTTCATCAACAAGTAGATAATTGCAAAATTTATATTTAAAATATATGTTCTTTTTGCTTTATTGGACAAGAGAATTATTAATCAAGGTTTAGAGGGGGAACAAAATTAGACACAAGATGATGATGCCTGCAATTTACAGCTTCAATGAATAGAATCATTTGTATTTATAAGATCTAGAGAGTTTAAGCAAAATATACAAGCCCCTGCATAAAAGACTACCTACAAATAGATTTAGATTATTTTCTTTGAAATTTTATAAAAACTGCACTGACTTATCTAAATGACATCGCCAAGAGATACAGTCTCGCCAAAACTTTAAAGCTAATCACAATGGCTAAGGACGCAGGTCTACAATAAAGCGTTTGCATCCCAAAAAACTTACCTTGTACAGAAATAAGAGTTCGAAAATAGCTCTAAGGTTTGATTTTTATTGTTAATCTTCAAGAACACTTCCAATCAATCTTATTCATCTAAAAAGATTTTAAACGCCAAGAACCATAGAATGGTCTCAAAATAATATTTTCTCAATAGCATTATTTTAAATGACATTTTAAAAGCAAGAATAAATATAAGTCGGCATATTTATAAATAATCTTCCACTTATTATTATCAAGTATTAAAACTGCTCTAAAAAACACCAGGATAGGTAATGTAAAAATATGAGCTGGAATTGTTTACTCAAGACGTTTAAAATTAATTGATATAACTGCACTGCATACATAACTTAGATAAACATACTAAAATCTTTTTAGTATTTAATTAGCAAATGCTCAAAAGTGCAAACTTTTACTTTATTCTTTTTCTTTTAAGTTACCATGTTGTGTACTTCGCATTGCAGAGCGTGGACAATAGATCGTAATAGAGTGTTAGTGTAAATGTTCTTCTAAATATAGAACTATCGGTAAGTATGTTTTATGTCATTACTTTTATTTATATTTCAACATATCGTTAAAGTTACTGTTTCAAAAACTTCGAACTCAATGATCGCGGTTGCAGGCCACTACCATCGAAGTCTTAGCCGCGATTTAAGCTCCTGCAGCTGCTGTTTGCTCACTTGAACATTTGAATGCATGGGAGTGAGCCGCTTAATGCACTTATCTCTTATTTAAGAGAGGCATTAAGTACTAGGTTGTCTACAAGGACTTTAGTAGTTATCTACCATGTAAATAACCGTCCCCAGCGCATATTAGTTGCATACAAGTAGATATTAGTTGTCCGCAAAGATAAGTAGGTAAACATTAAATATAATGGTATCAGAACCACAGCTTATTTAACAAGTCTAATTATTCTCTTAAAAAATAAATATAGTTTTGTAAAAAGGGCTTACTTAAAGTTTTAATTTATCTATATATTTAAAACATGATAATTTGTAAGATTTTAAGATATTTCTTGTAAAATACGCTTACTTTCCTCAGTGCTTCTACGATTGTAATATTCCAGCTTGCAACAATTTTCTGCTTGTAATTACATCAAGAAACTAAAATAGATATTCATCGAAATTCACTTTAACCTAGCATAGTTCTAATTAACAAGGCACGACCGAGGCATGTTTGCGTTTTAATTTGCACTTAATTTGAATTTATTAAATTCATCGGGGGCACCCGTGAAGTTCGTGCGTGGTTTGGGCGATGCGTAAACAGACACAAACGACAAATTTGCGAACTTGTTGTGCAAGTTAAATCGAATTCTGGAAATATTAAGGAGAGCCTATGGGGAAACTCCACCCACTAACTACAATATTACTGTCAAATACAGTAGGGGCATTTTCAGAATACACATAAGCGCGGTCGGCGTCAGGAACATCCAGTAGGCCATTCCGAAACGCAGGCTGTTGCCAGACCTTCTGCCGCGCGCTTTTACATATATTAGCATTTCTCCCAGTTCGCTGCTTGTTGCCAAATTTACTCCAGAGTATCAACACATGATGGCATAGGGTATTCTATTACCTTCGTTATTAATATGCCTTTGCGAGCACTTATTCGATTAGGGGATGCATTGTCACCATAATGTGTGCATTGGGGATGGTTATACCATGGAGAACAATGAGTATGGCGGAGCGATGCGCCGATGGATATTAGTTGAAGATTTACTAATATTCGATAGGGTATGTGGGGCATATTAAGCTCAGAGGCTTTGAATCGGAGAACGGAGCGGAAGAGATGTCGATCGTTAAAATAATGGGATTGTTATGGTTATGCTTACCAGGTTGCATATTAGATATGAATCGATGGGTTAGTTACGTTTTGATAACAAGATTAATTGTTTTCATTTAAACGTCTAGTACAGGAAGAGCTAATTATTCATTAACTTAAATCAATGAGCTTAAGCTAAATAATTTCAGGTCGAATATGTAATAACATATCATCAACGCAAAACTATCGTATACAAGAATTATAAGTAACGAAACTTAGTTATGTATTGCATTCTAATTTTTGGTAGAATGTGACATTACACAAAATTCATAATGCTTTTGTAATGATTCTTCATGTTGTAATGAGATATAGCAAGAAAACTACGAAAATCGATAAAATAAAAGCATGCCAACAAGCACCAGAAAAAGATAATGTCAAACGATATGGTCAATAGAAACGCGGAATAAAGGCAGGTAGAAAGAATAATCAGGAATAGAGATGCATGGAAAAATGTATAGCCAAAATACGCTTACAAAGTTTAGGATTAAATAAGTGCATTTTGTTCTCCATAATTGATCCATACAATAAGTCAAATAATTTCTGCACTATTTTTTTGTATACAAAAATCATAAGTAAATGATCATAATAAACTATAATTTGTCTGGTGGCGCAGGCAATGCCAGACACTGAAACTAACACTAGGCTTACAACGTATCATTGGCACTGCGAGGCATCCGAGGCGCAAGCATAAACTTTTTGCTTAACAGCATCCCTAAAATAACCGGTTTAGTCCTAAAATATTTGCATAGTACGTCGCGTGTGGAAAGGCAGCGCTATAAAAAAATTAAAAATATACGAAAGTCCTTAGATTATTCAACGTTTTTAGCTCTCCTGAATATGTAGGGCATTTATCTTGAGCTTCCTGTTTGTCAGCTTTATGTCCAAACTAATGGGGGTCACACTTTCAAATTTTCAACGTCCCCATGCTTAAAACTGGTTCTTATTCAAGCCGCGTTCCGAGCCCTGTCTTTATCAGAGAAGGGCACGAAGGTATGACGGGTGATTTCCATAAATAATAGGAGTGATACCGCATCTCAGTTTGCGTCCCAGGGATGAATTGCAACGTCAGGGACATCTTGTAAAATCAAGAATTATACGACATTATTTAAGAAGGAGGAAATTGCCATTCACGTACTTGAAGAACGATGATATTTGTTTAATTTCTTATGCACGTTTGGATTAAGTTACTCCAATTTTCTTCAAAACGAGTCCTTAACATATCGGATTAATTTATTTTCATCTTGCTACTCAAGTTGATATATCATATTAGCAATTCAACTCTACCACGACGTGGAGCGTTGAAATATTTCACAAATTTATACTAATGCAACATATTTATGATACGTTTTACGTAAATTTTGATATTTATTGAAAATTGCACGATAAATATAATAAATTAAATATAACTTCTGTAAATCATTTGGTTAAATATGGAATGCAAATATTTTTCCTGCACTAATTTTCGCATTTTGACCACACAAAAAATATTTATTTGAAAACCGAGTCTCGAATGCATTATTTAGGGGAATAATATTATCAAATATAAAAAGGCACATACTAGCTGGTATATCACATACATCATAAATATCACACATGTTCCTATATTTCACTCTGATGTAAGATATTCCCGTATTCGTGTTGCTTTTTGTTACAGAGTGCCTGATATGTGTTCGTCTCGTTTTATTGTGGTAATTTGTTTTTGTTTCCTCGTGTTCTCTTTTTATTTATAGGCCCATTTCATTTACATAAGGTTTAGTACGAATTGGCGAGAAAATTACTCTTTCACAAAAGAGCGCATGTCAGCTGGGCGACAATAAAAATAAATCAAACAATGTCTAACATTTATATGGCACGTCGTGAAAATTGTACCACTGGGTGTTGGAGCACGTATATAAAACACAGTATTTTTAGTGCATGCTTTTACTACACCTCCATGTATATTACCTTATTTAATAAAGTTTCTTCTTATGTGCAGGGCTAGTGCCATGTAAAGTTTTTACTACTTTTTAAAACTTACTAATAAAAATATACTTGTAGACCTTTTAAATTAGATACTTTTTGCATTCTGCTCGAAAAATTTATGGCAAAGTCATATTAATTAAAACTAAATAGGTATTCTAATTAGAGGTGTGAAAAAACTGCTCTTTGTTGTCGCTTTCCTATGTAATTATACAACTTAAGCGAAACAGCGAGCTTGTACCTAATTAAAAGAAGCCTGTGCACTTTTTACAAAGTAGCTGAATTTAGTTTTAGAGTTTGTACATTTACGGAAATACTGAGGAAAATTAATGTAATAAATTAAATACTTTTTCTCTCAACTCAAAAACTTTACTCAAGTAATTTACGGTATGTATACTTAATTAAACTTGAACATTTTTGTAATTCCTTATAAGATTAGAAAAATTTACGCGCAGCTGCTATTTGCTAAAGGGAAGAATTTTTGATTCTGTGGAGCCTTAAGCCTCTAGGAATTTTACGAATATTAAAAGCCAATAAGGGAAGGATCAATTTTTATAATTAACCACTGATGTAGCCGTGACATTTGTTAAAGCCTCGCTCAATCGCTACAAGGCTCTTTCAAGTTAATACAACCCCATCTCCTGTTAAATGGGGATGCTTGCGACTGTCAGCCGCATACCAACATCGCTACTCCAAGCCGGAATCCCGGAAACCTCATGCTGCGGCCGGACCCAAGCCTACTACGATTAACTGCAATATGAGCGTCTGTGTTTTGTAGCTTAATGAACTGTTGTTGATATAATCCATCCGAAGAACAGAAGATATTGTCCTGCAGCTGTTTGTTTCAGTTGGCAAAAAAGTTTAAACGAATAAGGCTTTCTCTCATTAACCTACTTAGCTTTAAGCTTCCCGTTTCCTGGTCCAGCTAAAATACAAACACGACGTCCTGTTGGCTGCAAAAATTACGTTTCTCGCTCCGACAAACAAAGAGGTTTTTTGGTGCGACGTTTTGTAATCCTTTTACCAAGTTTAGGTATCACTGCAAGCTAGTTCGGCAAATTACGTTGCTGTGATTTTGCACCTAAAATCGTTACTGCTTCTCTTGCCGCATTACTTTAACGTTGCAATAATTGCTTTAGACAAAATGTTTGCCATCTTTATAATCAGCTTTTCCTTAGCTTGTATTTTTGAAATGTCAACTCACATTTATATAAATAATTCATTCGATATAATTTTTCTTACTTGGTTTAAGCATATTCCTTTTTGCTTACCTATTGTTAACTGACAAAGAAATATATTGTAGCTTCTTCTTCAATTTTCATAACACTTAGTAACTAGTACTATCTACCTGAAGCTCTCTAAAGATTGTTTTGAATTTCCATGCCTCTTGCTTAGAATCATTATTACTTTTGACGTAAATAAATACAAACATAAAATGCCATTGCATATGCAACTACTTTTCTGATAATTTGATTGAGTTTATAAAATCATTAATAAAAAGAGAGTAAATATAATTTGCATATTAGTCATTGAGCCGTTGAAAAAGTTAACATTGATAGACACTAGCAAGCTGAAACGTCCTGATAATAGGAAAAAATCATTCACAAATTGGCTTTCCATTCTCTACGTTTCACCCAACTTTGTCTATCAACATCGATTTGCATAATATAGGAACGTTAAATTGTCACACCCCGTTAATTGAATCAGTCTGCATTACAGAGCTCATATCACAATTATTAGTGTTGATGCGGTGTTAATATTCATGTAATGTAAATTCCTATTAGATATATACACATTTCAATCAGAGTCTGACATTAGATAATATAGCAATAAGTCTGTTTTGCTAAATTGTTTCTCGCTTTGTGTCCACGTATTCTTTACTGGAAACATTATAGTTCTATTGTTGCCATTGTAATAACTTTGCCTATACGTGAGTAATAATAGAATAATTTGTAAGGATTGTCTATATTAAAATTGTCGTTATCATATGCATTTTCTTGTAGTTGTTATATTGATTTTTAATTAGTTTAAACCAAACATCAAAACGATGTAGACTATTTTTGTTCCTTTAGGCAATGGCAGCCTTGAACATTAAAAAGGTATTGTTAAATTATATGCCGCATAAAATGTATATGAAAGTGCTGTAAACATTTGTTTTTCATAAAATATGTGCTTTAATATACTGAATGTAAAAACTTCACTATCATACAAAAATTCTACCTTTTTAGGATGCCAAAGAGATAAATATAACACATGGTTTTAAATCAACGTGATCATATATAGAAAAATAATTAAACCATTTCAAAATATCCAATATTTTATGAAGTTTACAACTGATTACTGATAATTGTACTGGAAGGGTTTAATTTTGAACTAATATTCTATATTAAATTGTTCATATTTTCTATTTATGTTTTTGTGGCTATTTACATTCAAAAGAGTAATTGCCTATAGTTTTTTCGCAAAATATATATCTGTTCATAAAATATATATTTAATTCTAAACTTTTTTCAATTAAATTCGGAATGCAGTTTGTTGAGGGATTATAATGAATAATTGTTAGATGGCATATATTACAGTCAAATTAACCTATCTTTTGTATGGTTTAAGAAGCTCTATATAACACTAATTAGGTTTAGTGGTCATATTATCATATACATCTTCAAAATTTTATTCATATTATTCGGTTTTCCATATTAATAATTTGTAAGTCTGCTTTTACTAAAATTTGTTTAATTGCTTTTGATGCTGCCTTTGGTGCCTCAATTCTGTTAGTGCTACTATGTTTAAAGATTTTAATATTAACAAATATTTTGACAAGTTTTCTTTATGTTCACTTTTATACGTATTAGCATAAATAATCATTAAGTGCTCAATTTTCTTGTAATTAATTTCGTAATTTGAATAAATGCAACCATTAAATAGTTTTATTAGAAGAATAATTCCATAAATGTCTCAACATTGTAATACAAATTCTAATAAATTTTGGAATTTGAAGCTGAATAACTCATTAATATTAAGCCTTTACTTTTTTCTCGGCAATTGTGTTTCAAATACAATTCAATTTTGTCAAATGAAAACGCTTATTCAATCTTATTGTATAATGAAATTGAACGGTACATGGCTAAATGAATTGGATGAACTCATTTAAGTAGTTAAACACTAACACAAAACAGTAGTGGTAGTAAACATTATTTTTATTCGGATTGATCTTTTACGAGAAGGAAACTTCTGGCATAAAGAATTGACTCATGACTACCTTATATAATTTTTTTAAAAAATAAATTGCCCCTAACACAAGCTAACTTATTTATCAATACACAACAGATAACTGTTTCTACTTTCACGTAACAGAAAATGATATGAAATATACTGACAGCATTCGCGCTACTAGAACAAAGAAAATCCTAGCACTAACTTTCCTTTACATTTCTAGTTTAACCGAGTCAAAAGACTATAGCTCACGTGCAAGCAATAAATACCTAACATTTGTTTGCTTAAAATTTTCGAATTATATTTATGAACTGGGTAAATATTTTATACAGCACAGTATCGTAATAGTTCAAAGAACGTTGCCTACAGGCTTACAAATTATGACCAATTAACAAAACTAACATATCAAACAATCATATTGAATATACTCATTTGAGTATTGCTGTCTCTCTTCTTTTACAAGAGACATCGTGTTTTAACTTCGGCATAGCAAACTGGTCATTGTTAATTACCCTAGTTCAAATACATGACAATTATATAATTATATATAAATATACTGTGTTTTAATTAAATTTTACAATGTTCATATTGATTTTCAAAGGAATGATAAACAACATTTGCTTTTAAAATATATTACAAATTGTGTGTTATAATTTACGTTACTTGATTAGCTTCCCGTTATATATGTGATCTCGATAAAAGTAAATTTATATAAATTGATAAAATAGTAGAGTGTATGAAGGGTTTGTCACAAATCGATGTACTTACCAGGAACAATACTACCAAAAAATCAGTCAGTCAGTTCGAGACTATCTTATTTTGAAACAGCAACAAGATATGTATCTTCAAAGATTTCTTTACTAATCCTAACTTGTAATGATACAACACTTTTGAAAAGGATTAATAATAGTTATTGGAGTAAACTTGATTTTTAGATTTAAAGAAAACAATCAAATTAAATATACAATTCCATTAAGACATAATGAAACAAAAACTAATAAACTGTACCAAAAATAACTAAATTTACATATATCGAGTACCTTTGTAGCCATCCTTAACAACAAAAGACAAGCCAAATTTAACAGATTTGATAATCTTTTCTATAGAATAGATACCCTAACGAATAAAAGGAAAATAATCAGAAAGGACAATGAACATCATCTAAGCCAACAACATATCATACAAAACGCCGAGAAATACATTTCATGATCAATGAACCATTTTATCCAATACCAATAACACTAAACAGTAGGATGAAATTCAATTTGTAAGACAAACTGCATTGACTGTACAAAAGGTTGTACTTCTGTAAAGGTAAGAAATTGACATACCAAATATCACAGGTCCCGCAAAATGCGCCTACAGAAGAAACCACAACCTGTGTTAGTATGACCGTTGATTAAAACTGCGCGAGCTAGCAGATATGGTAGGAATTTCAAAACATGCATATTGACTAAAAATCTGGACAGGTGAAAGCTTTGCACAAGATGGGTGCCACAATAGCTCAAAATAGAACAAAACGGCGTCATGAAGATGTACCAATCAGAGTAATGAAGCCAAGTTTTTGGCTCAATCTATTGCAACGTTTTAGAGATAAAATACAAAAAAAACAGCATTTGGCGAATAAAAAATTTTATTTCATCAAGACAATCCTCCTGCTCACACATCCGCTATCGCGGTAGCCAGAATCAATGAATTAACGTTTAAATAACTTGCTGTCGTACTCTATTTGCCAAATTTAGCCAGCTTTGCTAAAAACTACTTCTTCTGATCTTGAAAAAATTGGCTCGGTGGTAAAGATTTGTCAAAAATGAAAAAGTGAAACCTGCGATTGATGGCTATTTTGAGACGCTCGACGGTTCTGACAATGAACAGGCCATAAAAGCTATTGAACACCTCTGAAAAAAGTGTGTTAAGCCGAAAAATGATTATGTTGAGAAGTAAAAATATTTTTTACCAATTTTTTTATTAAGTTAGGTACTTTTGGGACCACCCTTGTACACTCTTGAATTCTAGCCTACAATGTTTTCAAACTTAATGATGCTTATAGTATAAATGTGCAAATCGTTGTCTCAAATATGGGTCACTCAATATTCATAGTACTTCCCCAAGCGAAAACTGTACTACCACGTTTTATACTATCATGAATCAATTCCGCTTTATCAAATAAAATTAACATACAGAATATGTTTTATAAATCAAAATCTTTACCAGCTGACTGAATTTTTGCCTAAAAGCCAATAATAAATAAACTTTATAACGCAAAACAATCCAAACGAAGCGTATGAAATCACCTAATGAACATTTAATGAATCCATCTTTCAGCATCCGCTCATCACAGTGCTACGCAAACAAAGAAATCTCCAGCACTGACCCCTTCTCGAATTCTTTGTTAGCCCCCCGTACAAAAAATATAACGGCCTTGAACACAATACGACGGCAAGTATTTTACAAAAAAGGCCAGTGACAAAGACGCGTTACTCTACGTTTCGCATGACGCACAACACGCCACATCACTTTTCAAAGTACAAAAAGAAAATTTATTGTTTTATACCACGTCTGGAGAGGGGTCAGTATCCACTTTCATTTGTCATTTAAAACTGCGCTTCGCATCGCGAGTTAAAATCACGCTTTTTGGACAAACAATTTGTAAATGCTAAAACCATATATAACCGACAATAGCTCATCTTCTTTTTGTGGGGGCACAGGTAATGTTTTGTTGCCGTTCTGTTGAAATCTTTTCGAATACAAAAAAATACTTCTGCAAAGAAAAATCATCCAGTTTCTACAAACGCAACTGGAAACTTTTTGTGGCGGCTTTCAAATTAACATAAAAACGAACGGCGTTCTTTTAAAATAAAATTAAACCCCTTTCCATTAGAAAAGCTGCCGAAATATTTTTCCAACATGGGCTTTCCCTCTTCTTCGTGAAAATTCGGCTTTAACTTTGGAAAAAAGATTTTTCTCTAAATTTTTTTCCATCACGATTCGCACATCTTAAGTAAATTAAAGTAAAATATGCGCCCGAGGAATATTTCCAATTCGCTGCCAATACGTAAACGGTGCAAAATAATATACCGCACGCGGCGCGGTGTTTGGGAAAATTGTGCTCTTGTAAAATCTAAATTTTCGCAGAGGGAGTTTTTTGAAGAGTGTATCAAAGAAACTACGCGTTATCTCCTACCAAAACCACGTATTATTGGTTGACGCACCTTTCGCAATATCGCTACTGTAGCTTCGTCCTCTCACGGGAGCATTACTCTCAACTCGTGGGATAAAAATGTCATTATATTAGGTGTTTTATACCAGTTGAATCCCTATTTGGTGCTGATTTCAACGTCGACTTCAAGTGCTCTTTGTATTCAGTTTATCCCGGTTGCTAATGAAAAATTCAGGAGCGCGTTATACTGTATAAAGGTAAGCGCTCTAGTACTTTGCTGGGACTTGGAAAAGTATCTCTTGTTGTCTTTTTGTTCGCCAGCTTATAAATTATCATTGAAAGCTACTTCCTCATTATTTTTTATTTAGAAATTCTGTTTCGACCCTTCAGAATTTCATTTTGGTTGTGGTGAGCTATTTAAGAGGAAAGTAGAAAACTAGTTTCCTACTTTATTAAAGTTTCGTAATTACGGAACTTGAAGATAAGAGCTTTTTATTTTCTCTCCTGCTTAGAAAAGCTCGTGAGGATGTCTTTTTTAGAATCATATATAACACGAATTTAACGAGCGTTTCAGAATTGTGGTTGTGAGCAAAATTAAATATTTAAGATAGTAACATTCAGGGCAAATTTCTAACAAATCCATTACCGCAATGAACCGAAAAACCTCTCCAGCAACAATAAGACGAAGCACGTGTTTTCTTTTTACAACACTCCTTCTTACTTTCTAAATTCTTTAATTCAATTTATTTTACAGCACCTGTTATTTATTCGCAATAAATTGTACTCCTGCGGAGGAGCGAATAAATTTTATTCCTTAGACATCGAAAACGCGCGTAAGCATTTATTTCGAGCCCTGTATTGAATAAGTTATGCTGCGTACTCAAGCCCATACATAAAATTGGATATACCAAGCGGCAGATTGTTGTGTTCTGTAACAGCACACTGGGAAAATCTGTAGATGTGTTCCTCTTCATTGTAAATATCTCGAATATATTTATCAGGTCATAAATTATATGAGGATAAATTCCTTGGTGAGTTTTAAGGCGAAAATTCCTGAGGATATTGCCTCAGAGCTCTTGCAAAACGGTCGCTTTGAGGCAGTAAAACTCCTTGCGGTGAAATAGAATAAGTGCAAAATCTTCTCTGTTTCTAGTGCTTATTTCAATTTTACGATTTCATAGATTTCTGGTAGTAGGGGGCGTATGTTATTGTATCATAAAGTTTGATGGGCAAGTGCATTTTTCAAGCTCCCACTTGATTTGTTCCAAATTAAGCTACGAAATCTTTGTTTCAATTTTGCTGCTTTTAGCTTTTATTTGATTCTGATGTCTACTTTCATGAAAATTATTATTACTCTTTAAAATTTTGAGTTGGCTTTATATACCTATAAATTTGCTAAACTTTTAAGGAGATTTTAAAGCACTGATGTGTCGAACAACTTGATACTGGTGTATCTGATATCTGCAGCGTTTTTGTTTGAAATGATTTAGCTGTTGAGCTGTAACCACAAATAATGTGTAACAAGAAACGCGGGTATAAAACAAATGTAGAGGCAGCACAAGATTCCATTAATTTTATTGCGTACAAGATATCTCAAGAAAGTTTGGCAATTTGTAAATGGTTATTTAGCAACAGACCAGATTTTTAAATAATATTCAATAAATTAAGAGTGAGAATTAACTGACACTATTAGATAAATTAAAATTGTCAACTAAACTATATCAATTCTATGTACGGGAAATGCATATTATAACATGCATAGTAAGGTTAACGAAGGTACGAATGGAAATATAACTCTTGCTTTATCACGAGAGCTTTGTGGCGAATGCATCATATGCACAAAGGAATTTTACAGTTGTGAAGTGGTATATTGTTTCTGTAAGCGGCGAGCACTGCATGCTCAAATTTTGCGTTTTCAAAGAGTGTGAAAATATTTTTACATAAAAGTGTATAACAATGGTGTTACAACAATCATTTTTCGAAACGCTAACCAAACAGACATTGTTTTTCTATAGCAAAATGAAGTTAAAAGAATTACAAACTATCCTTTATTCGTTAGATATGTAGTAATTAATGAGCTTCGCTACTTAAGCTTAGAAGTAATTTAAGAGAAGTCAAGCAAACGCCAGTTATAAAAAACTTATTTAGATGTAATATTAGTAGTTGTGATCTAAAGTATAATAAATGTAAACTAATATAACTATATTTACCTAGTTTCTTTAAAGATAGCAGGGGACACAAAGCTTACTACAATATTATATGTATTTTATTTTTACGATTATAATAACTATGTTGTATAAATTCGAAGAACGAATCAGTAATACTAATATTTATAAGTCCCTACTGGTTACATATGTACACATTAGAAAAGTATTTTCTTTCGGGCAATTGAAGCAAGTCATGAATTTCGTAGCTATTATTCTCGAAGCAACGAAAGCATTTAATATTATTATAAAACTGATTTATACAATTTAGCAAAGGTAAAATAGTTGCAGTGAATTTTATCAAACGATAAAATTGTTTATGAGAGGTATAAACTGTAACTGACAAAAAGATTGACTAGTAATCAATAACAGCTGCGATATTAATGATAAGCAGCCCATGATCACGTCATCTTACCAGTTCATATTTAAAATCTGACGGTTTATAAATTTTGAATTTATTAAGACCAGTGCGTATCGCGGTGTAAAAAAATAAGCCGAAATAAAAACGATTAGGACGTGAGAGAAACAATTCAGATCAAATCGTTTTAATTTGTTCTTTTACTCCTAAACAATGACAATTTTTTTCCATTGTATTTTTGTCTGTGTATATGAATTGAATATAAATAAAAGTGCTTTTAAACTGCTTTTATAATCAGTAATTTTCATTCTAGAAAACGTTGTAGCAAAATGTTTTTATGAATTAGCAGTGTTTTCATGACAAATGGTATTTAGCTGTTTACAACTCATAGTTTCTAGTAAATTACGGTTCCGAAAAAACAAGTCCAAATATTCTTATGACACAGTGAATTGTTTTGAGGAAAAAGGATTTTTTTTCTACAATCCGGGCCTTTTTTCACAATTTTTTTTCTGCAAATGTTTGTGAGTCAAAATTCATTTTCCTCAGTCTTCGGTAAAATAAATTATTAACAAGACATACACCGTATTTGTAAGAAGAAAATACTCAGATTTTAATGCAGACAGGTGTGTCAGGTAGAGATATCGTAATATGAACTAAATAGCTTTTTAAAATTACAAATTCGAATGTGTGTGCCAGGGCAAATAAAAAAATCGCCTTACTCGCTATTCAGTATCCCTTGCTACAATGTCATACAATATTGCCAAACAATCATAAATATTCTGTAAAGCAATTGATAAATTTTGTGTTCTCATAAATTGAAGCGATCTAATATAATATTTAAAGACATTTTAAGGGAAAAATCAAATAAAGCCTTTAACATCTCTTATGTTTCCATGAACTCTATGTATTCTTATAGGTGCTAAATTTTTTAACTGTAGTATATATTAAGTCGTAACTAATACTAAAAGGTAAATATTGAGCGTCTTATTTGTTTCATATTTTAATTTCTAGTTATATGGCATTTGCAAATTAATTTATTGCTGGCTCAGTGCTTGCATGCTAACAGGCTTTATGTATAATGTTGTGCAGTTTGGACAATACAAAGAATAGTATGAAAGAAATAAACTATTGCAGTTATGGATTATCTGACTATTGAATTACAGTGTTGAAAAAAGGTCAACGTGTTGCATAAAACGGAAGTTTTGACTCTTATAATGAATCGATACTCTGTATCTATGTGGCGATAAATTTCGAGTACAGTGCTTATTATTCTCAATAATTTCTTCGAATAAAAAAACAATAGTACGTTGATATATGTAAAGTATTTATTACGAACCGTTATTCTGGTTCAATAATTTAACAATTATTTCCATGACACAAAAATAAATGTTGTATGATAAACCAGCTGAAAGCATAATATGAATCTCATGTATTAACATCGTCATTAAAATTAAACGTACAGTAATTTAATTGCTGATAGTTTACACTCAAATCGAAAAGTGCTGCATTTTCTTTTTACTATTGTATATGCAATCTAGCTTCTTAGAAACGAATGTCGCCATGGGGTCGTCAGTGCTTGTTAAACTGAGACCGGTAAAGGATTAGCTTTTAAAATACACATGCAACATTGTAATGCTAGACATTATTTATTCGTTTTTGTGTACTTCTAACTAAGGAATATATAATGTAGTATTTATATATCTGCTTAATATTAGGATTACAGGAAATTGTAAACGTTTCAGCTTTTCTCTTACATTAAAGAGAATGAAAGTATTTTGAATCGAGCCGATAATATTTTGTGACTGTTTTGCAAACCATCAGTGTTTGTCCAGCTCGAAGGATCAAAAAATGTTTGTCCAGCTCGAAGACCCATAAAATGTATTATCCGGTTCGAAGACCAGAAAATGTGTCATCCAAATGGAAGACCAAAATGTAGCAAGGATCGAAATTACGCACCTCATGCGCGTTGTTACGATCAAGCCAATAATACTATGTGGACTGTATATTATTGTATTTAATCACTTCCCAATGGTATATACAAGGGCTTACAAATTACTTATTACTATTCTTAACAGTTGCATACTTAACACTTACTTTTAACACTTGCTCTTAAACTTGCTCTTAAACTAATCTTAGAACTAAACCTATCTCTACACCTAACCTATGACAAAGTGGTGGGGACGCCACCCTCTCCCTTCAGCGACCCAATAGGACGCAACAATCAGTTTCTGAAAAATGTTAAAAATGTAGAAAATAATATTTTATTTATTAATAATGTATTAATACTTTAGTAATAGAAACAGTAGAAATTTCACAGGCCGTGGATGCCGTCTGAAAAAACTGACGGGATAAGAATGAAGTGAATAAATAATAGACCATCAAATGTTCACTAAACAAAGGAAGACTTTCCTATAGAATGAAATCACTGCGTTATTGAGCAACAAAAACGACACTACAATTTACCTTATGCTGCATTACATAATTGATAGTATTATTACATGAGTGGAAACTGTAACTCATTACTCCCTCGTCGTAAAGTAAATATTGCAGAATAAATAGAAACTCAGTAATATAAACAGTAAATGAGTAACTGAACTTTTGTAAACAAGGGAAGTCCAACTGATAATTTATAAATCATTGCTTATTACACAAAGCTCTCAGCGAATAATAGAGCAATTAGTCGAATAAAAGCAAATACAATTTGATTTGAGGCAAACAAATGAAACCAACCATCATCTACTTAGTGAAGTTATCTATAGTTAAGCACGTTGAAAATTCATGGATTAAAATAGGAAACAAAAATTCATTTTATATTAGCTTGCCAAAAGTTAACTTAAAACACATACAAAATAACGTATTATTGTCTAATTTAGTTTATACTTATTAAGAATAAGTTACAATGTCTTCAATTCAATTTAATCAGTCGCACATTGCATTCAACTAGACAGGTAACAGTCGTTAATAAAACGATAAACCCTACCGTAAATGTGACATTTGTGTTCGTTAGAGCTGTTCTTATTGACACAAACAATACCGACATATTCACGTGCA
This sequence comes from Helochares maculicollis, assembly GCA_033557835.1. Classification (NCBI taxonomy): domain Eukaryota; kingdom Metazoa; phylum Arthropoda; class Insecta; order Coleoptera; family Hydrophilidae; genus Helochares; species Helochares maculicollis. Next base: position 32,098 of record JAWQRO010000260.1, read on the forward strand.
ACCCTTTGTATTCTTGATGCATATTCTGACGTGATACAAGACTGCTACACAACTAAGCAACCCATTCTACCCTACATATAGCTTTACATACACAATATGCACCGAGTTTAGCTTTGACTATGATGGAGTGTTTATTCCTTTATAATATGTTTGAATAAGGAGTAGAGAACTCATAGGAGAAATAACAAAATTATGTCGTAAGTTCCAAATCCCTAGTGCATATGATAAATGCATTTCGAAATTCTTATTACATTGGAGGCACTTCAGCCTTTCTAGATACATAAAAGCTCACCTGACCTGAAACCGTTCTAAGCTCACTTTTGTCTTAATGGAATAATTAAAGTTAATAGAGTTTTTTCTAGCAGTTTCAACTAGATGCATACTAAGCGCAAAATTCACTAGAGTAAAGCTATTTACAAAATAAGCGACACTTATTTATTTAAATTAAGCACCAATATCTTTGTCATATCATTCGAAAGGTCTTTATTAGGATTTAGCTGCACAATTCCACATTAAATTTCAAAAAATATGCAACGGTATTGATTTGGTAATCCAACCGATACTGCATTACTGCTGCGATCAATTTTAAATTAAAGTGCGTTTCCGCGGCTCCAAGCAACTCGCTTTAATGGCGTAAAAACCGAGAATTCACCACAAGTCAAAGGCTATCAATCAATGTCTCGAAGTAATTTGTTTTGGAATCATTTTGGAGAACATATGTGAAGAAAAACTTGGTTAAACGATAAGGCGGAAACAAGGCGACGTGTTTTTTGAAAAAAGGAAAAACATTTTGCCAGATATTTAACGCTGACACCCATATTTGTACTTTCTAAAAGTCCTTGACGTATATTTGTCATCTCATCCCTATACCAAAAACTCGTAAAGTAGAACCAAGCGAGCGGAATTTTCCTCTCGAGCCTAAACCCGTTACACCCAAATTTATTCAATTATCAAACCTTCTTCTTCCACACAAAAACGTATAAATTCTCCAACTTATCCTCCTTTGTTCCCCATAATTAGTTCTTATCTACCACAAAGTCATAAATCATCCAACGATTCAATGGAGGACTTATTTAAGTTGACGTTATAAAGAGTTGCGTTTTTTTATTCTTAATTAGTTGGCCAGAAGGAAGAATCGTAAAATTTTAAAGTACGCAGCAAAAGTTAATATTTTACGAAAGTTTTTCCAGTTCAAAGTTACATAATTTATTTTTTGAAAAAGAAATACGAGTTAGCATAAAAGTTTCTCTTCGCCTCTATTCCCTTGTTCAGGAAGAACTTTGTTATTAATTGTACAGAAAAGAAGACAGTTGTTTTTCACCTTCTCAACGTAGCCGTAAAAACGAATTTGCAAAAATCGCTACAGAGAGTTCTGTTCCTCGCCCCAATTTCTTTCTTTAAACGCGTATCAGCATGATCAAAGCGATGTAAACACAAAAATCGCCCTGAAACTTCAGTCGATGAAAACTTTTATCAAAAGGTTCTTTTGGAATGTGCTGTTTTCTGTTTAATATTAAATTTGATTATAAAGTATAACAATATTTCTTTTGACTGAGGAAATTTCAAGCTGTTTTCAGCTATTAATAAGTTAATTATGCCCCATTCTTATTTATATTACATTATTAAGCTCCATATTACTGTTTTATGTATTTTTTTTAGTATGTGCCCTAATTCAAATTGCTTGCCTGTAATAAAATATACCTTTTGGTTTTGATTTTACACACTTTAATTTCTCCATATTATTTTTGAAATTTGCATGTAAGTTTGCCTCAAGATCGATGGCAAAGGAAATATGATCACATCTCTCAAATGCTCAACCCAACAGACCTAAAAACAAACTAATAAATTAAAAGTGATTTATCTATGAGTAAATAATAATTCCATAAATTCATACTAGACCGTATCCGATAACATCAAATTACATAGGGCTATTTTATTACCAGCGTTTCTCATTATAAAATCTCCTTATACAACCAGCGACGCTATATATCTTGATAATTTATTTCTGGGACATGGCTCTCTCTCTTTCTGGACACTACATTTATTGACTTAGAAAGGCTTCGAGCTTGCTTCCGGCAGAGAGCCTAAATGAAGCCTTGGAAATTCCTCACGAGTTAATGTAAGTCATATCGATTAAAATCTTCCCGAGTTGAATTATACAGATTGGAAAGAGTTTTGATAACGGACTAAATAAATAAACAAACTTCCTCAGCTTTCACGCAGAGAAAACTGTATTAGAACTTTTCGTTTCTAATCTACCAGAGTACCCCTACTAAACTTTTTATTTATGTTTCCCTGGTTATAGAAAATTTTGATTTGTTTGTCTTTAAATTCTCAGTAAGCAAGCAAATTTTTGCTCAGATTGAAATTGATTGAGATTGCGTATTATGTCTTTAATTTTCGTTTCTATAAATCTGGTAATTAGTAATATTTTCTCTTCAAAAAAGAACAAGCTCCGATTTTCCCGACTGTTCAACATTGAGTTAAAGAATAGCGTTTGTCCATTCTTTTCACTTTTTAGGTTATGTTGTAAAAAATTCCTTAGATTTTATCGATCAAAACTTCAATAGATCTAAAATTTAAGATACATATTAGATAAACGTTTGAATATTAATATCATTACCAGATATTCCTACTTAATAGCGTTGTCAAATCTCGACATCAAGTGAAATGCCTTAGTTTGCATTCGACTAAATGGTAAACATTTGACCAAACATTCCGCTTAATCGAGTTACTGAACCACCCCAAGCAAAATTTATGCACATGACGTCAGAGGCGTCTAAAATCCTTAAGCCAATAGTTGCAAGACAACGAAAGGCAAATAGCTTAATAAGCACTTTATGATTTTTAGCACTTGACCCGTTTTTCAAGCTTCAAGGAATAATAAAAAGGAAAACATGAATAAATAAAGCTTTTTAATCCTTCAACTACTTCAAAATAAATTATTCAAGTGCATTTTTGAGCAATGAGAATATTTAATAACTCTGGTCATCCTCACTTTGCAGCATACCAGCCGTAGAGGCAACCAGGAGCTAAGGTGAGCAAGGTTGAGCTCTCAAGAGCGTTCAATATTAACGAGCCCGTCCTTTCCGCATTTCTGATGGTTCTTTTAAATGGTCTCCTACCTCCCGTACATTTAGTTCAGATTTAGTATTCACTCTGGGTACCACAAATATGGCTCTAGGTGCTCCACTTCTATCTGTTCAAGGGGGCGCAAATCGCATCTCTCTCGCCGTGAATGGCGTCGCGATGGATCTAAATGCAAAGAAGTGCGTTCGAGTATAAATGGCTTGTCGCCATTTTAAAAAGAGTAAATTCCTACAGAATATCTAAGGCGACCTGCTTTGTACGAATTAAGGTTAATAGGTGGGCTGGTTACAAGGGGAGCGCCGGATACAAATGGAGAGCAAAGGTACAGGGTTATTTGTGAATCAAATAAATGGAATTCTACACCCGAAAAAATCCCATCCGGAATTCCATAAATTATTCTCAAACAATAATTCAGTGTTAAGGTAATGCTGTTTAAATTAGAGTAAATTGTGGTCCGCAACGACCATTTGCCCAATTTAATAACACAGCCCTGCCACAGCGCTAAGTTCACGTCTAGGCTAATACGTTTTCATCTACTGGTGCAAAAACCGCTGTTTATTATTTCATAAACAGAGAAATAAACGCAATTCGGTTCTTTATCTGTTTACTTTGAACGTGAATTGTTTGGTAAAATGTACTGTTTGCTATTTGTTCTTACTTACTGAAAAAGAGGGAATTACCTGAAACAAAAAATAAATATTTATATAAGTAAACACACTCTCCTGCTATAAATACTGAACATAAATCTTAAAAGGACTCTCATTGCAACAGAGTATGACAACGTTTCTCCCATATAAAAGTGAATTTGCTAAAATGCAATAGTGACGAACAGGCAAAGTGTTTATATTGCTATATGACTCAGATTCTGCATGTCTCAATTTATATACTTCTCTGAATATTGCATGATCATTTTATTTAATAACTAAGACAAGATATTATCACTTATTTTGTAAATTCAATATTCACTACATATTTTATCAATTCTTCAGGAAATCAATGTCTTATTAATGCAAATCTCAATATGTTTGTTTTAAAATCCAGAGACTAAATTTAAGTTAACTTTCATGGTTGAAAACAAATAACAACGACGACTCAGGATTATAAGACAAGCTACTATAAATTATTAACCACAGCACGCTGTAGATATATTAAGATTTAAAACTAAGAAACAGTAGCAAAATTATAATATTTATAAATTGATCTACCATTAACATAAATTACTGCTTCAAAAATTACTAAAATATGTTTTAAAATGATAGCAAAAGCTATCAATTTCACAACCTTTATTATTAAATTAAAAATGAATCATCTTGTTTCTACAGAACAGCTGCAGAACGTAGGAATTACATTTGCTACTTATACATTTCTAACTATATACATAGAAATTTCATACATAATGATTTTTTGTTTTTAACCTAACGCAACACTTTTTTGTACCAACAATTGACTACAAGATTATAAAAACTTATTTCCAAATATTTTTGAACTATAATAATCATAACTTACACTATAATATTCTTCGATAATAAAATAGAAAACGTACATTTCTAAACTTTGATTAAGTAATAATAACGAATCACAAAATAGATGGTGAGGTTTAAGCTTTCTGACTGGACTTTGCTTCAAAATAACATTTTCAGCATACATTACTTCGCATGTTGGGACAATTTATTGGTACGTTATTGGTCCTTAAGTTACTAAGAATATTGTACAAATTGTCATGCTTTTATATCTTCAGTCAAGTTTTGCGATTTTTGCTTTAAAAACACAACAGTATGAATTAAATAATCAAGCCTATTTGTATTTGAGCTTCATTTTTCTTTATATTGATTCAATGAATAAGAGAATAGGACTATTATTTTAATACAAGAACGTCTTTTTACGGTGAATAAATATCATTTTTTGTGCACAACTGCACAATTTGCAAAAGCATAAGTCAAAAGTATGAAAGCAGAAATACACAATATAGCAGACACTATGTATTATAGCGACATGTGGCCAACCATAGAAAACAACATCCTAAAATAGTGTTTGCGTGTTTCTATGAATGTGATTTTTATGTCCAACTAAAGTAAATATATTTAGTTAGTATCATACCAAGAGCTTTTTATTCAACTCCATTTGGGATCTCTATTTAATAAACTATGATACTCTAAAGGAATGACAGATTAGGTGATATGTAAAATTTTAGATACAGAATTCGCCAATTGTTACTTTCCACAAAAAGATATTAGTTTCAATTAATCCTTTTATATACTACAGCTTAGCTTTTATTAAATTACCGTTCTATTATGATACTCGCCTTGCTTCGTTTAAAAGTAAATGCTTAAGCTAAGAATTGATAAGTTTAAATGCAATCTACACATATTTAATAATATTTATAATTTGTTTATAAAATACCAGCCATCAGCAAACTAGCTGACAGAATAAACTTTTGTAATATAATAAATTAATTTGTTTGAAATATTTAGCTATGATTTGCCTTGTAACTGCTAAATCAAACAAAAACTAACACTGTTTATACAATCTCTTTAATCGCTTAATGTGATTTTATAATCCGGTTGCATTGCAGTTTGTTTTATAACCACAAGCCATTTAAAAATGTACAATACAATTTGTACCGAGTTGTGAAATTTAACATATTTTGCAAATATGTTGTCCATTTCAAATAATACAAGGAATTTCAAAAAATATTTTGAAATTTTACCGGCAATGTTTTCAGACAAAAGGTCCATATTTTATATATGTTCTTAAGCAATCTTTATATCACAAAATGCATTTAAGCAAAGCTAATATACAACAACTAATAATAGAAATATCTATATACAAGAAAAATATTAATAAATACCAAAAAATTTTAACATTTATGCGTTGACCATGTCGGTAAAAGCTATGCTCATCAAATATATTTGTGGGTATAACAATTGCTTGATTGTGTAGGCAATTCAAAGCAACTTCTATTTTACCATAAATAAGATAAATTAACAATGACTGGTTGTAGAAACTAAGTACAAACACGATCAAAACTGTCCAACTACTGAGTGGAATAGAAGTGAGGACATTAAATATACGCGATGAGAACTTAATTCTTAACAACAGATCACTTTAACAGAAATAAACAGAATAAAGTGAAAAAATGATATTAAATTGAAAATAAATTTGTACGAATTTACAAAAATAGCAGATCTTGAACGCAAGAAATTGTCTCAAGGTCAGACATTTAAAATAATACTATCAACTGTTAAAGAAAACACACCGAAAATAACGACGTAATATAATATAGTTTTATGATCACATATAAAAATAAAATGATAATTTTTTTACAGAAACCGTAAATGATAGATAGGACTTGATTGCATTTGAATCCTTTTAACTTAATAGCAGATTGTAGATAGAAGAGCAATAATTCACCCGTTTTGAAGTTAACTTACAAACTCCAAATACGTACAACAATCTAGAAACTAGAAACTTGAGCCACCGCACACAAAGTTTAACAGCAATTTAATCATAATGCAAATTTCATATTTCTTCTCCACACAAAGCCAAACTTCCCATATTTTATCTAGTGTATTTCCTACAAGGGTTGAGGTGCACTTAGTAGAATCCTTTCCTAAAATATTTGAGCATTGAACCTCTAGCGGGATAAAACTGTTTAAGCGAGTCCTGTATTTGAACTGAGGAGATATTTACAAAGGAGTATAGTCTGCCTACAGAAAACAAACAGGAAAGATTAAATCAAATGATTCACATAACGAGGGCCTGTCACTAGTCTCCCCTCGTCTGCAAATAGTTGCGCATTTATTAAAACATGAAAGAGGATGCATACCGATGTTCTTGTTTTCTTGCTCGTAATGTCAAATAGAACTTTGGATGCATAGTAAAACTGGAAACGACAATCTTCTCTGAAGCCAAACGGTTTCATGGCTAATAATATAATGAGCATTTATTTGACTATTTAAATTTTTAATATAAACATTTTCAACGTCACGATATGATTTTAGTAAAGTTTGCAACTTTGTATATCATAAGTGCTGAATAAGATTTTTACTAACGCTCCTATCTTAAAAAACACTATTAAACCGACATAAAAACTGAACTAACTACAGAACGTTAAATTTAAGTCGTTGCTTATCTCACTCAAGAAACCAACTTAATATTTTACTGGCAAAGTAATTCAACACGCTTGTGTAATGCTTTTGCGAGTAGTTACTTTAAGTTATCATTAACGTTCCAAATATACTATAGGGGCTATGAAAAAACGGCAATAAATTAATAGTTTATATTTTCGTGTCTATCGGCAACCGTTCTCTAAACAACCCACTTAGCTTACATATTCCGTTTGAATAGTTCAATTTAAAACTGAAATTTGAGCAGGCAATTTGCTCGCCAATTTTTCCTGGCATTCTTGGTATGCGCATGCAACCAGAGACTGTTTTTCCTCATAAATTAAAACATTCCCTTATTGCATTATAAAAATATCGCAGAATCAATTTGTAATTCAGGAATATTCTTTGACCCAATTTGCAATTTATATAACCTAGCATGCAATCTATTTCCACGGAATTTCAAACTGTGTTCGCAGATATCGAATAAATTTGTTGATTGGCTACAAGTTGCAGAGAATGTTATCTGACAACAAATTACCCATGTAAATGCAATTACCTACATTTGGCTCGTTTCGTATCTTTGCCTAACTACAAAAGAATATATATGCAAATTACTTACAAATAATACTTGTATTTGCAACGAGTTTCTATTGCGAGGAATACAGCTTCTTGTATTATATATTGAGATTTGTCTGGGAAACAAAAGATATTGTGCATTTTTTAACAATTTATTTAATTTTCTGTTGGTTTTTTGATTTAATTGAATATTTTTCATCGCCCATATAAGTAATGAGTGATCTATCGCTTAAAACATATACACAAGTTGTTCCCCATCTGTGCCCAATAAAAAATCTAAATAACACACAAAAGATTAATTTAGGACTTGACTTTTCTGTGCAAAAATTATATTGAAACGCAATATTTATAATCTCAATATTTGCATTTCTCTTTTTCTAAGCATTAGAGTTTTCAGTTAAGTGAAGAATTGGATGGAGCAAGGGCAAAGAATTAGTATTTTCAATAATGTGCTTATAGTTAACGAAACAAACAAAAAAATAAAGTATTTGAGTCATTATCTAATTTTTAATCCTCAAGAGGTTCGAGTTTATAATAGAGTCTAGTAAGTTATCTAATAGAAGTCTAGAAAATCTGTATTTAATACATAAATCTGTACGAAATACTCGGGAAACCTTTGACGTTAGACCTGTATGTATCTGGAAATTTTAAGCTGACGGCCTAGATGGTTTTAATTAATACCCATTTTCACTCATATATCCAAGTTAAGACATTTCAGATAGTTAAAATTGGTGTTACATGTTTGTTAAATCATTTTGATGCGTCTAATTGAAGTTAATATTTACCATGAGCTAAGCACACCATATATACCATGTATATGACTGGTGTTCAAAACAAGAATTACAACATTTTATATATCAACTTTGCTTCACCAAACAAATTTTATTTGGAGGTAGCTATTTATATTGAACGATCAAAAAATAAACTTCGTTTGTACTTTATAGAAAATTGTTCAAATTAACAATTGTAAAATAAATATTTAGGAAAATGAAGGCTTTGACACGCGTGTTGTATGCTCTGACAATTTGTCTCTCCACACTTGTCTGTCCTTTCGCTAGTGGAAAATTCGGTTTTAATATTTCAATATGTTACTAGATGTAACATGTCGCCCTTTAATAACACACAAAACTATTTGCACCGTTGAAACAACTAATTAGACATTTTTGTGGGAAATATATATGTTATTATATGCAAAAGTAATCTTAAATGTGTCTTCATTAAACTATTAATCTCTTCAGGGAAGTGTATGCAATTTCCTTTTTGCTAGACAAGAAACAATTCATTTGATGCAACTGTAGCTAATTATTAAATATAATAAAATTAAAAGATACTTTTTTTTAATGAAAATTGTTTAAGTAAACGTAACTAGTAAATATATAGAGCCACAACTAACATTTTCTTGTTAAATGCAGATTGCTTGAGTATTAAAATTTCACCTGTATAAGCCAACATAACCTGGATAGAATCAACGCATTGAGATATTCCAGACAGCGTTCTTTGAATAATAATTGACTCAGCCGCTTTAAATAAATCATATATATCCCCCAAAGGAAAGAACGCCATAATAAATTTTACTGTTTTGAAGTATGTTAATAGAAAATATTAAAGTATGGCTACATACAGAATATAAAAGTATGTGTTTATCTAATCTAATGCACTTTGTAACGAGGACTGCATAAAATATATTTCAATGCATACATTTCTCATAATGTTCCAGAGGTATTTTAATAAATTCTTAGCAAAAAAATGTTTTCCTTTAAAAGTAGCAAAACCATTCGCAAAAAATTCTCCTTGCTTATTTTTTAGCAGGGCAAACGTGATCAGATGTCAAGCTAGCGCTTTACAAATTTTAAAGACAACAGCAGATCCCTTACGTAAGGTAAAGGGCCGACATGTAATGTCAATACTTTTATACGGCGACGTTTTGTTCAGAAGCAGGAAAGTCCGAAAGAGAATTGCTTCAAGGGAGGAGAACAGTTTCGCTAGATTGAATGCAACAAAATAAAGTTAAATAAATCGTAGTACTTTGAGTGTAAAATGATTTTTTAGTGTAAATAAAAGGTAGGGTATAGGGACAGCAACGAGAAGGAGATGGGGCGGCAAGATCTTGAATTCTCGAAACTGTTTTGAGATCACTACTTAATAAATGTAGGAAGTTCATAGTTTAATCAATGGTGCTCCAAAGTTCAAGGTGAAATTTCTAGTTAATTAAATTCTATTCCTTCCTATTTATATTTATTTGCGAAATTGACGTTGAGATTATTTGCCAACAGCTTTTTTAGTTAACTGTTTCTTGAAGTTTGACTTTACCGTCAATTTAGTCAACCTCATAGACTTAATGAGTTTTGTAGTAGTTTTGCTATTTAATGTTTGAAATTTTTAATCGTATTTTACATTTGTTTTACAGCGCGAGAACTTTCGTGTCCTTCGCAAGGATTCTGGTTTCTATATGGGAAAGAGCATAAATTTTTATGTTATTTTCGAAATCATTGTCACGCCTCCATTTTTCAAACCTGGCGCTTCAGAAACCATAAAGTTATTTGATGTTAATGGGCCTTGGAGATGAATCTTGAAAAATTGAAAAGTTTCCACAAACACATTCAATTTTCCCTATGGTCATATTTTAAATCTTTTATTGGGGATTGGCATTCAGCGTCAGTTCGTTAGGTGGAATTCTGAGCTCAAACGCTGAATATCCTTTGTGATTTCGTACGATTGATGCATGCTGGACGTTTATTTTTCCTCTAGAAAGTTCCAGTTACCTCGTTAGTTTTCTCTTCTTTTATTGGGTAGGATAGTTTAAATGATATATTAGCGATGCTTTGCGAGCTTACAAAACAATCGCTTTAAACTGCGGCCAATTTAGTTTATGGGCACGGTTTGACAACTTTACAGCCCAACCTAATTGCTACTGTGTAAATCAAATACGTCAGAGGTTGTGATAGGGACAACAATTTAATTTATATTCATGAAATTACCATGTTGTGTTTTCTTCTTAGCTCTGTTTAGGTGTGGTGAAGAATGCTTTTACCGTTTGTAAGTATTGTTTCTCAAAATATAAAGGAATATACATTCAATATCTTTCTGCAAAAATATTTAATGATATACAAAGTTAGCAATTGTTACTTCCATTTCAGAAAATGATTTGTTTTTCCAATTTCAGAACATTAGCTTAAAATCCAGTGATGTTAATTAAATGTAGTTTTTTCAAACTCGTTTTTTTTATATAGACAGGTGACAGCATAGAAAAAGTATTTGTTTGCAGATGTTTAAATAGTCGCTTTAGAAAAGTTGCCACTAAAAATATTTAAGACAAATAATTAAATAAAATTGCAAAGAAGCAGCATAAAACTAGTACTTTAATGGGGCACGAAAACAAAACTAAAATGTGCAAAACATAATTAAAACTAATTACACGTAAACGTTGTTCGTTAAATAATGAATAAACTCCCCCGCAACCAGCCCCTATAAAATTTACTACATGTTTAATGTTGTGGCCATTATTCCGTATGAGCTTGGCGTGGATGCAATTCGCACTGGGAATTTGATAGATTTCGTACATTGTATGTCGGTTGACAACTAGAGTTCGTTGTTCAATTAAAATTAAACATGGTAGTACAAACAAATCCATTGTGAGCGTGAAATACTGACCGTAAAGTATGCAAGGAGGAAAGAGGGATGTTTGCAATTGTGCTCAGTTTGATATAACACCACTTCCTGTTCCATAATTAATTCAGATGTTCCTATAGTTCATTTTCTGCGATAATAAACTTCTTGTGTTACAATTTTATATTTTGTTAAGATAACATTCTTAGAAACTATTTGGTGGGTAAAAGATGGTGTAGGTCAAATTTTTCGGCGTTCATTGTGATGTAAACAGGTGATTAGTATGAATTTGCCAGCTTAGTTGAAAATGATAATCAGTTGAAACAGTGTTGATGCTTAAGGTAAAGAATAATTGCATGTAATAATTCAAGATCTTTTGTTAACGACAGTTAATGAAAATAGCTTGAAATGAGGCTGGAAAAATTTAAATAGCACAAGCGAATATGGACAAACATACAGTCGATTAATCTGTACAATGGTTACGATTAATTAGTTCTATTAAATCAACTTTTATTTAATTACGGACACAAATTTTACCAAACTACAATGTTGTGTTGGATTCTAATTACTGGAAATTTTGTCTAGTTTACAATATATGTCCCAATAAACGTAAAAATAAAATATCAATAAACTATAATTGAAGGAACAAATCTACTAGTGTAAGCTTACACAAAATGAAAAGTCAATAAATTTAACATTATTTAACATTGAACGTCAGTAATATCCCGCTTTTGATTTTTATTATTACTTATTAAAGATATGGACCTACACAATTTTCTTCAACAATGAATTAGAATATCAATTAAAAAACGAACAAATTCAAGTATACTTGAAAATTAATTAGTTCTCCTTTTAATATTTGCATAATAATCTAAAGAAGATCCAATAAACATAGGATTCACTTAATGAAGTCGCAAAAAAGCGTCGAGATTAAATTTAAACAATTTCAGCTCCCATTAATTTCGAGACCTTTCCGAATCGGAAACTTTAAAATTAACCCGTAATCCATATCGGAATCATTTTAAAAACTCTTGGATCAATTTCGGAAGGAACGGAAAGGCGCAGCAGCGCAAACGCCTCTTAAATATAAATGAGAATTCTTAGTGGAAGTATTCCGGAGCCGAAATATATGCGCAAGACTTATTGAAAGTTCTCAATCTAAATTACGTTTTAAAGGCGCAACGATGGAAAGTGTAGATCTGCTGCAACATGTGATCTAGATAAATCGCTTCATTACAGATTTGATACGATCTGGAACTGGGAGTGAGAGAGTTTTCGGCTTACTACGGGTGAACAACAAAGGAGTGACATGTACTCCGGAAGAATGGAAGGGTTGCATTCCACATTCCAAGGCTTTAGAAGCGGTCCTAACTTTCTCATATACCCAGTTTCCACAATTGAAAAGGGGTTTCTGGTTCACTATATTTATGCAGGTAAAATTTCATTGCTGTCCGCCTTAGGGGGTCGCTTATGTAAATTCAACCAAATCTAATATTTTATTTTTAGTTTTGTTGTATCAGGTTTCTCTCAGATAAAATAAAGGGTCTCTGTTTTATTTCGCCTTTTTACCGCTCTCATTCGATTTTAGCGATGGGAATATTTCTAGGTCGGTAAGTAATGCTCGCGAGCTGAAAGAAAAAGCAGGGTGGAAAAATTAAAGAGCTAGTCTTCCGCGATCCACTAGTTCATTTATTGAATAAAACGTTATATCTATGCAAATAATAGTATAAATTGCTTTCTGGAGTGCAATGATCCTTGTAAATGGAAAATGAATTTGTACATTTTTCGCTTTCTTGACTGACAAAAGAGCTAACGTTTGCTCTTACGGAATGTTTGATATTCAATAAATATGAGTACATGCTACGATTTCCAAGGATTCTAAAGAAGTGTTTCGATTGGCAAGTTCAATGAAGTGTGATGTTACTAAGATATTTGAAGCATTTAAAAACGTAGTTTGAAAAATGTGTTGCGCTGCTTTTTCTGGCATATTATCCTACACACAAAAGAATTACTGTGGTTGGAAAATGCCGTAACTAGAAAAATTTTGCGAATAATAAAACTCTGTAGAGCTAGAATTCAATAGTGCATGTTATTGTACATAATAAAGAATACGTTTGACCAACTATTTT
>JAWQRO010000261.1:0-45561 GCA_033557835.1 Helochares maculicollis
ATATATATATATATATATATATATATATATATATATATATATATATATATATATATATGTATTATGGCATAAGAAGACTACTGTTACTTCTTCAAATATAAATTCAAATTAAATGTGAGTTGAAATTTTTCGTAGAGACGGATAGAATCGTCTTATTCTTATAATATTTTATTTCGCTTTCAACAGTTAAATCTTTCAGACAGAAGATCTTCCAAAATGTTACATTCGAGAAACCAAAACATACATTTATGAAATATGTAATAATTTATGCATTGAGCGGTACAGGACTACTAAAATGGTAAATAGCTACATAAAGCAATCCTATGAAAATAGTCTTTCGAGCACATATTCTCTTTCAAAAAACAGACAACCCAAACATGAACTTTTTTCCAAAGGTAAACAATGTTGTAACATACATTCATACACAGGTACCCTATACAATACAGACCTCAGGGCATCTACAACTTCTGGCTACCTTCTTTGTAAGCAACGATAAATGAGTTTATAGCAATCAAACTTTATATTCTGTCCAAATGTTCTCGATAAAGTTGTGAGAATTTGAACAAGTATGCGTAAAAAATATTGCTTCTAATTAATCTAAATATGTTTTTATGTTTTATAAATCGCGACAATTTTTAAACTCTGCTTTTATTGAGTAGGCAGGATTCAGTAGCTCACAGTCTTATTGGTCTCAAGACCAAAGGGTGGTTGCATTTGAATCCAGAACAGTGCCTAATGTAAAGATCAGTCTCTCAACAGAGCGGTATAGTACCAGCGAGCATGGTTACGATAGAGAAAATTGATTCAAATAACTTTAGTGGCAGAACAAAAGCACCTGGATTTTCCAGTCTTTGATAACTACCACAACTATTATTTTATATACTATAGTTGAATTGAAAATCACAAAAATGTGGAAATCTTACTATAGAAATCCTAAGATGCGTTTCTAATATACGTTACATTAGAGTTGGAGACATCACAGTAGCTCCTAATAAAGAAGAAGAAAACTATGTCAATAGTATATCCGCCCTTGATACAGGTTAAAGTTATGAAATCATTTCCTAATATTCTCGATATCGGAATATTAACAGAACATTGAAATATGTGTACGTTGTATCCAGTTAAGAAATAAATATATTTTCAAATGTAATAAATTAACTTTTCCATTATACTCTATAACCAACCTTTGTGCTTTTCTGGAAAGTTTTTCCATTTCATCTGCTTTTAGTTGCAATAGGTAAAATTATATGAGAATCTATAGACAATAACTCTAATCAGCTCCATTAAATTTAAGTTTTTAAACTATGTCGAGGAATCATATTTTCTAGTATCTACTGTATTATCAAATATTGTGTGAACATTTTGTAAAGTCGTTTAATATCAATCTACGCAAAAACTTAACAAGAAATTAGCTTCATAATTGCTCTTTAAAAACGGATTTTATTTTTGGGAACCTAACTAGACTTCATTTATCAATATTGCTTATGGGGTAAAGGAGATAACTAGACTAACATCTATTTACAGTCTATTCCATGCCTTTTGATCCAACAACAATAATATAATAAGGAATGAAATGATTGTATTAGTGTTGAATAATTTGTTAGAAGTGGTTAGGGAGGCTGTGCACTATTATGTAAATAGTAAATACGCTTAGAAAGAGTTATGATTTACAACAGACCCTAAATATCAATTGTTTTATTTGTAGTATTAACAACTTGGGAAATATGGACTTTATTGAAAACTTTATATTTCCTTCTGAATTGTATTTTCATACAATAACAAAGCATTTTGCAATGTTTAATGAAAATATACAAGTAAGTTGTTTCTACTTATGATAAACGATAAGAAAGAGACAATTTTACAAGTCACATTTTTTATCCTTTAGCTTTTTCCAATAATTTTCTGAAATGTTTTCAAATTTTGACTTATGAAGAAATCGAAATTATTAATTGTAAAGTCGATAAAATTGGTTTTAGTTTTCCTAAATATATTTTACTTTACAGCATACTTGCAACGAACAATCGAATCAGTTATTCACTTTTGATACAATTCCATACGACATTGTACGTGCATAAATTACGCCATCAACCTAGATTAATTGTATAGTTTGTACTGTTTGTCACTTTGATGTGGTCAGAAATTGTGTATTATCGGCATTTAGGAGTAGAGCGCAGGAAAACTGTAATTAACGTGTAACATGGAGATCTCGGTTTACATATTAGGCCCTGCGGATGCTTATAGGCGTATTTGTACCATTTAATGATGAAATTAATCTTCCATTCATCAACGAACAGAGCATTACCAATTTATTCCATTATTGCCAATTCCGTTACATAACCTATACGTTAATCTTACGCGCGTGCTTGTTTCTTCATTACCTACATATGCAAGATAATTTTACGCAGCATTATTGTTAATCTTGTAGCTAATAAAAATACAATTTAATTTTAAAATTAAATATAGGAAAGTTTGAATACATCCTGCATCAATAAAGTGGCTGACATAAAGCGAACAAATTCAAAACATATTTATAAGGAAAGAATTATCCCCGAAATACTCTTTCCCTTAATATCTTTCTAAGATATATTTTCGCCTATAATATTTATATGAATGAAATTGCCGGTAAAATTATAAATGAGCATAGAATGGTGAAATTATAATGACGAAAACTATTGACACATTAATGATGGAGACATAATGTTGATGATCTCTTACTAAACGCAGAAAGCGTTAGTCAGTGTGGTAGCATGGATGCAACGACACAAGCAGGTAGTCTGAATAAAGTTGAAAATGTAAGCAAATTGGCATATACGAATTCAAATGGAGTTGATGCAAAAAGTCCATTTCCATGAGAATAAAGCAAATAAACACTGCTAACTCAGCGATATTCAAAATTCGTCGGCCAGCGCATTTCTTCCGGATGTAAACGAGGTTGAGACTTCTCTTTATATTTCGCCCAATTTCACTCTCACACTTCGCTAACTTTGCGCCTTGATGCGATTTTCACATTTTCATTTTCATGCCCCGTCACCGCTTCCTAGGTGCACTTCTAACCCAAGACGCGACGCCGACGTCGCAGTCACAGCGGTACCCCGGCTACACCTCGCCATCCAACTTATATAATATTCAATACTTTTCCACTTTTCGCAGACTGCATATCTATTAGTTCCCATATTCGAAAAGTGCCATTACGCACAAATTTTCCTCGACTACTTCCCCGAAGAAGGAAGGCAATTTTAAATTTATTATTTGCGAAAATAAAATGGGCATGGAAAATCAGGGGGCGAGTACCGGGAAATTCGGGGCTTTGACGGATGTATCTCTAATTTAAAATCTACATATAAATTGCGATTTATATTATGTTTTCGACAGCTCTATTATGTTAATATTAGAGGCGGTATTTTCCAAACTTAACAGAAGCCATTAGTACAGGAAAACAGTGTTTCGTGTACTGATGCATGAGATAAACTCGGTTATGCAAATGAGGTAACAAATAAAAGGGTTTAAGTCGCAGGGGAACAAAGGCCTAACTCTTAAAATATACATTCTTGGTTAATGCTATAATAAAAATTATTACTTTTAATATTGGTCGTAACCTTAATCTGTATTACTATAATTTATTACCTGCTAATTCCCTGTGACTTTAGCCTATGGAAAATTACTCGAACTCGCATGTCTCGGCTTTAGAGAAACTTGGCTGCTTTACGAAAGCAGTTATTATACTTAATGACATTCGAAATTCCAAATTAAATTTTTTAAGTGGCTGGAATTGTCTTTTTTACGATATTCGCCAAGAAAAGTACGTGACGCCGTAAAATCAGAAATAATTACGGAAATTTGGGATACAAACACCGAGAAAGAAGAATCTCGATATTCTAGTTCTTTATTTATTGATGGGGAACTAGCTATAAAAACTATTTTTTTTTCATTCGAATAAATACCTGGAACATTCTTTCACTGTACTACATGAACTTCCGTTTCCCAAAACTCTTGCAGCGGAAGAAAGAAAATAATTCTCCCCTCACTAGAAATTAACAAGATATGACAAAGTTGAAAACACTTCGTTTCGGCTGCAGCCAGCCAGGTAGCGTGAAGTATCCTCAAAGTTTCCTTGTTCCTAAACTGCAGAAAGGAACAAATTTCCGCGAGATAATAAATGTTTACAAACATTTGTGTAAAGTTTTAAAGCAGGCAGAAACCGGGGGCTATTTTAAAATATTAGCGGAACTTTTTAGTCACTTAGCTTGCAGGTAGAGACATGGTCCCTTAAATTTATTATTAGACTTTTGAAGTTGGCAATAACATTGCTGCTAATATATAATTCGTGAAGTTTAAGTTCTTTGGAACGCGAACTGTTCGCCAGAAAAATGAAAGAAACGTGTTTTAGCGCAAATGGGACCCTCCTTAATTATTAACAGCCCTAGAAAAAAGAATGCGTAGCTTCCTTCCCATTTATTTTTTATCTGCGTGTTTATATAAAAAAGAAGATTCCTTGTAAACCGCAAGGCGGTGTTCTAAAGAGGCTCGAGTAAACCTTATACAAGTAATAAACCTTATTCAGTAAATTAAGACCCCTTTTGTGCTAATAAGTAGCTCGGTAATGTCGAACAACTTATAAACTTGCCAACTAAATTATCTAACCATTTACGCTTTATCGAATATCCAAGATTTCTCAGCCATAAATTAGCCGAATTGAATGGAAAGGTGAAGTCTTCTCTCCCTCTACACCTGCAAAACGTCTCAACAAGTTTGCTGAAAGTTTGGTGCTACATATGCAATGTATATTAAGCGGTAAGTAGGATTACGAGGGTCGAGGAACGTTTTGAATAAACTGAAAGCCCCCGCTTTTGCCGCCTAGTTCCTCTCTCACCAAACGAACCCGTGCCAGATTTGGGAGCAGGTACATGCATATGGAAGTTGTGGAGGCGGCAAGTAGCGTATTTAACGGAAGGGTGAAGGGCAGGCCAGGTTGCCTCCAACCAAATCCGAATCATCAGCCCCTTAATCATATATTATGCATATGTCAATTACCAAGACCGCGTATTATCAACAATCTCTGGCTGCAACCACTCCTCGTTTACTATATTTCGTGTAATAATTCAGCTTTTATTACAACTCCACGGTTGGGGTAATAACTTTGCCATAGGCCATGCAGGGAGGTGTCTGAAAAATCCTTTTGTTGGCGCCCGAAAGGGGTAACTAACCTGATGTAATGGGCTTGATTTTAATGGGGTTAACAAGAGGGGTCCGAAAACTGATAACTTATTAATATTGCGTTCTAATTAAAAGTTGGGAATTTTACGGTGGCCGATGGGGTAGGCTTGGAATTTGAAGAATGTTTTAATGCTTTAATAAGCATTGAATTCAGATGCTAGCTTTCTATTTAAACGTTGTGTAAAATACAAAAAATTCTTAAATATAATTAAACGTTAAAGATTAAAATTATTTAAGTAAATTATCTACAGATTATTAAACTAAAATCAAATTAATCTTATCCCTTCATATTTCCCATAACATTCAGTAAACACATTATACAATATACAATTGGTATATTAATAACTCTTTACACAAAATAAAAATTTTGTAACATCTATGCGATGAAATGATAAAAATTACAGAATTACAATTTAATGTTGTTAGACTAGAACGCAAGGCGTTTTCATTTTAAGCAATATGTATTAAAATGTTGTAGTAGCTAGCTCCAGTTTGCAAATTTTGTGCAAAATATGGGCGAAATACGGATTTAACGTCATCAACTGTGGAGAGGTAGATGAAAAACGTAATAGAAATTGGAATAAATGGTGACCTCCGATATTGTGACCGGTCTTTTACTATGTGTTTTTAAGCGCAAAACTTCGACAGTTCATTGTGGTGATTTGAAAGTCTTGAAATATCAATTCTGAAGCTCTCGCTAACATTTTTCCGCAAAAAATGTATACCTTGATAGCGAGCTGAATTGAATCAAGAAATAAATCCCACTGATCAAGTACAAATGTGAAATATTTAATCTTAATAGCAATGTTAATCAGATCAAGAATTGTAGCTATTATTGTTGAAAAACAATGTATCACTGTTCCACTAAAAGACATCATCAGATAATGTGACTTAGAAAATACAGCTGGTCAGGCAACACAGTTATAAACAGCATATGTGATTCTTGAGCTCAAATTTAAAGAGATATGGGTATCAACTACACCTGTTTTCAATTTTCTGTATTAGTTGCAAAAATGACCAAGCTATACAATTATACTTAGAGCTCCTAATAAATATTTCCACAAATGCAGTTAATTGCCCGTAAAACTAAAACTTTTTCTATATTCAGCAATGTTTGATGTCCATATCTAAGAAACATCTGCCAACAGATTTCTTCAAAAATGTTTTCAAATGAAATTGCGGGGCATATCAAGCGATATATAAAATGATTTATTATAAAGAAAATGACGGAATGGTGATTATTTAAAATTCTACAAATTTGTCGAGTATGCAGCGCTAATAAACTGGCGATTCAGCAAAACTGGGATTGAGAATAAAATTGAATCTATATTAGTGGCTCGGTGGCTTGAAGGCGGGAAAATAAGATTTTAAGAAGCACTAAGCTATAAAGTTATAGCCGATTGCTATCACTTATTAAATGAGTTCCTCCCTGCACCAAGAGCCCTACGAAAACTTCCGGTTTAAACTGTACTATAAAATTTAATAACTTCTTTAAGTGGAAGCCCTTACTTTCTTCTAAGCAATTATTGTGCCTCTGTCTTCATAAGTTGTAACTTACCACTGCAAATCTAGTGAGTTATGCAATATTATCTTCAAAGCATGTTGCTGTAAATTTATCTGAAATAGACATATGTAGGAAAAATGTGTGGTGTCCTTGCTAAGGTATCGCAAAGGTATCAACATAAATATCGTTTATACTTTGCTAACATTAATTGATAAGAAATGCAAACCCATTATTTGAAAAATCAACTAGAAAAGAACCCCAACTGGATTTCCTTTATGAAAAGCAAGGTATTTAATTTTGTATTGAACGCAATTTTCAGAGTACTCTGTCGAAAAATACTGTTGGTGGTATTAGCCTGAGGCAACGCGGGGCCCCCAATATATACGAATGATTGGGGAAGAAGTACGCTACAATAAAATAAATATAATGCTCGGAGATTATATCGGTGCTTTTTCGTTTGTACAAATTGGAAAATTTTATTTACCCAAAAGAAAAAATGTGGTCGATTAAATTTCTTGTTATTTTAGGCGCCTCGCTTCTCGGGTTACTAGTTTATTTTTTCTTGGGCTGGAAAATAATTTCTGGTTTGAGGTCCAATAAGCAGCCAACTTTATCCCCCTTATGACCTCTAGTAAAAGCCTGCGATATTTTAAAAGTGTTCCTTGATCCGGCCACTTTAAAACGAGGCCTTAAACATCTGGGAACAGTTTGACAGAAGATCAATGTGTGTTGAGATCGGTTCGAGATTAAGAAGCCAGTCCAGTCGTTTACTCTGTCCTCAATGCGAAAATGTTTTGATAGATTATCTTCCAAGTAAGTTTAAGAAATTGGTGGTTTATTCTGCTTTGTAAGTTGCGGTGTTACCCACTAAAACTTTTCGATAAATTGAATGAGATATTTTGCGTTTGTCCTATTTCCAAGTAAATGCATTTAATTTCGTTTTGATTTTCGCTCAGTACTAATAAATTTTCACGATTTTTTACTGGGTTTGAGTTTATATCTTAGGTCTGAATTTATATTCCAAATTATTTCAAAGAGAAATATGGCGGATTTTTATCAAATCGTACCGACAGACAAGCGAATGAATTTTTTAACTGAAGAGAAAAATAAATAGCAATTACAAGATATTTGCCAGGAGGCGAGACTGTCTGCAAGCAAAGCAAGAGAAGTATTACTTCTGAAGCGTCGCGGTATTGAACACGCCGCTCCAGCGCCACCATTGCGCTAGGCTGCATCACCGATTTCCACAGGAACGTTAACGTACCGGTTCTTTATGCTGCTACAAATTTAATAACTTTTTTTATCTGCAAATATTAGCTCATTTATTCAATTCAAAACACTACTACACAATTTTACCTGCCTTATTAAATGCATGCTGCAGTTAAATGCGTATTTTCTATGTATTATCTTTAGTCTACAAATAAACGGAACAAAATTTTGTGGGTTTACGATTAATACATTAAATATATTTTCTACGTAAAGGTCACACAGCTCTAAGTAGGTTGTTAATTGATATTTTTCTGTCCAGATAGGTGTAGTCATATGTCTTAAGCGATATCTTTACAAAGTTAAAAAAACAAATTACAGTATATTTAACAACATTCATATTAGGTACAGAACCCATAAACTTAAATCCATTGATTTTGCAGCTAAGATTTAAAGTACTGAAAACATCGCAGATTGTATATTTTGCAATATATTTTTACTATTCAGCTATTTCTATTGTAAAGGTTAAAACTCTTGGAACTTGAGCATACAAAGTTAAGAATATTTACCGTATTTTATTGTTGAAAATATGCTTCAAGTCAAACTTGATGAACAATATGTATACGTAAACAATTTCTTCTAAGGTTAGAAGATATTTTTTACACATTTTATGTTGTTTTAAGTTCTTAAAACGCTTTGACAATGTAAACAATTTTTCTTATGTCAATGCAAGCAAGAGAGTATGTGTGCATAAGACTTTCAAACTCGAGATTATTAAAATGTTATAGTTATCGGAAGTCACTATTTCAAGTTGATATATTTTTAGACATTTTAATTAATTACTTCTTATTAATCTAACCTGGCTTACTATCTCTGTAAACATCATCATTATCAGCCATATCAACCTGTATTTCAAGGTGAGGCCTCCTTAATTAATTATTTAGTTATTATTTTTATTTTTAGCAATGTTGTTCACGTGCCTCTACTTCTTCTGAAGAGGGGATGTCTTAGTATATTTTTACGTGGTTATCCCTACCACTTGCCGTGTGTATTATTGTTCCAGCAACTTCCATTTATTGCGGTTTCCGGCTAGCCTGAACCAGGTTGTTCCTGCAATTCAGAATCAATTTATTTGGTTTCGATATGATCACCTTTTGCCTTGACTATAGCTTTGAGACGGTCAAAAAAAGAATCGCAAGCTGCCCGAATGTGATTTGCTAGTATTTTGGTCCACTCACGGACAATGGCTTTCTTCAGCGTCTCAAGGCTGGTGCATTTTTTAACTCGGACATTGCTCTCCAAAATGGCCCATAGAGAATAATGGATTCGCGTCTGGCGAATTCGAGAGCCATTGTATGGTCGAATTGAAGTTTGGAACATTGTTTTTCAGCCATTCTTAGTTTACTCGCGCTTTATGAGACGGTGCCGAGTCTTATTGAAACGTCCGTGGTCTGCGACCGAAATATTTGTCTGCCCAAGGTTTCAAAGCAGCCTTCAGAACGTTTTCCCGATAATATGTCGCATTTACTTTGATGTCAGGCTCAATGAAAACGATTGGAGAGCGCCCATCCGCGGTTACAGAGGCCCAAACCATTATTTGTGGCGGGTGCTGCTTTCTGGTGACCAACCGATGGCTCAAATTCTTGGATGAACGTTCGGTCAAGTAAACCCTATCGTTTTGAGAGTTTACAAATTGCTCAATTGGGAAATTTTTCTCGTCAGAAAACACGATGTTCGGAAATTGACCGCTTTCGGCCAAGCAAAGCAAGTCTTTCGCTCTCTCAAGTCTAAATTGTTGCTGCTTTGGTGTAAGATCATGCACCTTTTGGAACTTATAAGGCTTGACCTTGAGCTCATTTTTCAATATGCGTCGGATGCTGCAATTGGATATATATATATATATATATATGAAAAATTATAATTCACTGCTGGGAATTGTACTGTACCAATAGTTGCTGAAAAGAATATTGTACAAGTTGCAAACAAATGCACTCATTCAATCCTACTATTAAATTTTGCACTTGGTCTTGCCTTTGAGTATGCAGAAGTGGTGAGCTTAAAAATTGCTATTATTTCTCAGCTGAGGCTGTTATAATTTTATATTTTCAAGCAACTTATTTGTTTATTGACAAAAAACCAAAGATAGTGCTAGGTGTTAAAAATATACTTCAATTTCAATTTATAAAAGTATTCTGCTGCCGATGGTATAAACCAAAATAAAAAAACATAACGTTTGAATGTGATACACTCTACATAAAGACTAAGGCTATGATAAATGGCAAGTTGATTTTTATAATGAATATAGTCTGATAAACATGTTTATGCTAAAGAATTAGTTATTAATCTTTTTTGCCCTAAAATAGAGTTAATAATTAGGAATTAGATATTGTACAAGCTATGAATAAATATGTTGCTTTGATTACGTAAAAAAGAAAGCGAAATTTAGCCTGCTCTAGATAGATGCAAGAAAGACTTGACGCATTTATTCTACACACGGTAAAGCGAAGCTTCTTAATGCTAGAATTCGTCTTAGTGAACTTAATGTTATTGTCATCGATACTTCTCTTTTATTTTCCAAATTCATGAGCATATAGCGAAAGTATAAATGATTGATTTATCAATTGCTATGGATAACAATACACTAAACCTTTTAACAAAGGCTAACCCAAAGTTTAAAGTTCCGCGTTTATAATTGGAGGAAAAATTGACGCAGCTTAGCCAAAACAATTGTGAATGATCAGCCACAGGAACACAAACGTATCAACATGTACAAAAATCAATTACGTTAATCTCAGTTTCTTTGGATATGAAGTAATATACTAATAATATAACAGGTGACGTTTTCACCAAATCCGAGCAACAGAGGTGTAGATTCAAAATATTCAGATTTAAAGAAAAAGGTTGTTGCGTCCTATTGAGGCGCTGAAAGGAGAGGGTGGTATCCCCACTACTTTCTCATAGGTTAGGTATAGAGATAAGTTTAGTTTTAGAGTTAGTGTTAAGTATACAACTGTAAAGAATAGTAATAAGTAATTTGTAAGCCCTTGTACATACCATTGGGAAGTGATTAAATACAATAATATACAGTCCACATATTATTACTGGCTTGATTGTATTAACGCGCATGAGGTGCGTACTTTCGATCCTTGCTATATTTTTGGTCTTCCATTTGGATAACAATTTGTCTGGTCTTCTAACCGGATAATACATTTTTTGGTCCTTCGAGCCGGATTTAATTTGAGAAAATTTGAATCAAACGCAGGTGTATTGAGCGTGAACGTACAGACAAATGAAGGGCATATTATAAAATCTGAAACGGATAATAAAACTTTAGGTATAGTTTGGGAGGCTAAGCAAGATCTATTAAAATTCAACATCAGCCAACGGAAAGAAAATGAGTTGGTGACAAAACGCTCGATATTGAGTACGGTTGCTCATGTATTCGATCCGTTAGGGTTGCTAAGTTCAGTGACGGTATCGGCAAAAATATTAGTACAAAAATTATGGTTTAAAAAGCTTGATTGGGATGAAGATGTTGGTCCAGAGTTGCGTAGAGAGTGGTCAAAACTTAATAATGAGCTGAAAAACTTAAGTCAAGTAAAAATTCCTCGTCACGTACTCTTGCGCTATCGGGTTGCACTTTAAATACCGCTTCTTTGTACCAAAGGTTATTGCTAAAACACACAAACTAAAAGACCAAACTGAAAATCAAAGTATATTACAGTATCTGCTATTCAAAAGCTTCAAAGATGGAGGACGAAAAACTTTAAAATAAATTATGATAACAGCGGTGAAAGTCATGAAAACAATAATAAAAACAAACATAAAAACAAGAAAAGATAACATATACTTAGCGGCGTATCTGCAACATTTGAAGAAGGAGCAATATTCAGTTTTATATGCATAATAGAAGGATACAGAGTAGATAATACAGCTTTACTAAGAATAATATATTGCAACAGAGCCATATGCCTGCTAGACTTTGAAGAATCTTAAATTTTAAAGCTAACTAAATAGAGGTTTAAATAATATATTTAGCAAATAATAATTGCATTTGAGGTGCATAGCTTAACCAGATCTTTAATTCATGGATTGTTGCTTTCCATGACGAGTAAAATAGTTCAGTGTATTGCTTTATTTCATACATTTATGTATTTGAGGTTAACACTGGATAGTAAACTGCAATGAGAAACACATTAAAAATATTGTAAAGAAAGCCAACATTGATATACTAACATGAAGGAGAACTATAGGGTGAACTAGGGAAATTTATGTGGATGTATTGTATCCTAGTAGTTCCGGTGATTGCATATAGGGTGGAGCAGAGGATGACCGGATGATCATTTCATCCATTCAAAGACTCACTTGTCTATGCATCACAGGCGCTCTCAGGATGATCCCTCTCCAACAGAAATGGGTCTTCTGCCGTTGGATGCGATGGTGCACGAAGAAGCAATGAGAAGAGCGTTAAGGCTAGTTGTCAGGGGAGAGTGGTTTGGCACCCCAGAAGGAGACCACGCAAAAATTCTGAAGAAAATCAATAATACAAACTATATGATCTTGGAAAGATGCGACTAATCAGAACCCAAGAACTACTTCAATCACACTTTTGAAATATTACCGTTTGATGAGGCTTATTCTGGCATACAGACAGCTCTAAATCAGCAAAAGGTTGTCGAGCAGAAGTTTACTCTAATCGCTTAAGAGTAATAATTAAAAATACATTACCCACTAGGAAGTGATGTCACGGTGATGCAGGCTAATCTTACTGGAAGTTTGGTCATGCGCAAGTGAAAATATGGATTGTGTTCATACAATCACAATCTACAGCTTCACGGATAGTCAGGTAGCTCTTAAGCTACCAGAAAAACAGATAGCAACTTCAAGTCTATGAATGTAAAGACAAGCTCAACGAACTAGGGGCAGATAAACTAGCCCAGAAAATCTCAGCTCTGCAAAACATAAGATCGGAGCCTGCCTTAGGAATTCCAAAACCCGGTGTGAGAAATATCATAGAGGAATAACTCTAAAGATAACATATTAACATATGAGAATCAATATAAGTCACAGAGTTCCTCATCAAATATCTGATAACATTTTTGGAGAGAATAAAATTAGAGGTAACCTAGGTATAGAGGGTTAGAGTAAAACCGGCCAAAGGCCTAATTGCTTGAAGGTGTCTCCGCCTAGAAACTTTACATACATACATACATTGCTTCGTATTATTGGGACTTAAGTCAAATGAGCGTACTGGATGTTCAAACCCATATAAGTACAAAATTTTGTTTGAACTTGACTTAAGTCTAATTAATCAAACAAAAAAAAGGGTCCAATATAACTGCTGATAACATAACATTATAGCATGATTTTTTTTAAATTATTGATTTTTCTAATTTCTTGTTAAGTACGTTGAAAACAGACCAGGAGAGTATGCATTTTAGAATGAAACTAGTGCAAATGTGTGTTGAGAACGTTTTTATTATTTATTTTTTCATCGGAGAGTGCTTATCCATCACATGACTGCAATTTATCACCAACGAAAATAGCAGTTTAAAAAACCCTATATATTAGGGAAACGTAACATACATCAATTGAAAACCAAATGCAGATTCGAAAATGTGTTAATATAGTTTTCCGCACGTAATTAAAACACATTCAAATCACCGTATTGCAAAGCTATAATATAAAAGAAATCTTTTGCAATATCACCCTACAACAAATTAATTGCAATTCTCTTTATGTCACTGCATGTACCAAGCTTAATGTGGTAGCCTAAAGCATTTTATGTTATCTAAATGGAAGAATTCGTAATGATATATAAACGACTGGGTTTTCATGATTATATTCTGAGTTCCATTTTCATATTTTGATGTGCATGCTGTCATTTGATATGCATTTGGATATAAATAACGCACCAATTTCGATAGTTAGTGGCTGATTTACGCAACGTGTGTTGCATACATTTCATCAATATGTGAAATGAAATCCAGGCATCGAAATATTCTCGAGATATTTTTAAATTTTCCATTAGCTTGCAACCATCTGCGATTCCATTGCGGCCGTTCTGCGGCTGGGAAATAGAAGATGTGGATATGGATGGTGGCAACAACAAAATGAGAAATAAACATTAGCATTAAACACGCCCAACAAAAAGCAAAGCAAACGAAATGAAAACAAACACCACTGCGAGAGTGAAGCTCCTTGTTTGTTTGTAAAAAATGGGACAAACGATACACCTGTGGTAATACAGACAGTGACACATTTTAGAGAGGGAAAATGTACGGCGGGGTGCCGCTTGGGGTGCAACGTAGCATACGGAAATATTGTGGTGCGATGAAGAGGAAATAGCACCGTTGCTTCCATGATGACGCTCTCTTCTACAAACTGAAGCCGGAATCGCTGTGCTTTGCTCCGCACAACACCGCAACAGCAAAGTTGAAGAAGGTACGTGGTATATAAATTTACAGGCGGCTAGGGGAAATTTATGTAGTAACTTCAAATTACTGTACTTTATGGCCTCTAACAATTGGGTACAGCGTGCAAAAGCTGCCATGATTTTATTACTCATATACATACATTGGCCGGATTATTTATGACATAATTCATAAGTTATATTTCGGGCTGACGACTACCTCTCTTTATTTAAAAGGATCAACTGTTATTTTTACACCCTTCAAAATTTCGAGTGGGGCACACACACGCAAATCCTGCACTCATGTTGTGTGAGCCAACATGAAAATGAAATTTATTTCGGGAACGATATTTATAACGCAGCATTTTGGTGCGCAAAAAATTATTATGCGAAAAAAATATTACGCGACAACATTATTACGCGAAAAAATTATTATGGGACAAAATTATTATGTGAAAAAATTATTATGTGAAAAAATTGCTATGCAAAAAAGTTTACAATGTAGCAAATTCTAATGCAGCAAATTTGTTGTTCGGGAAATTATATAATGGAGCAAATTTATAATGGAGGGAGCTAGAATTGGAGTAAATTTATAATGGAGCAAGTTTATAACAGGGCGAATTCGCCACGACGTCAAGTTGTGTTTATAATACAATAAAATTACAGCACTAGGGCAAATTTTTGAGTGCAACTCAATTATTGAACTTCCCATAAGGCATAACTCTACTTACATACTTACTTAAAAACGAATGTTTTCTATGTGAGCATAAAATAGCAGCATAAGCTTTTCTGCTACAAAGTAATACAAGAAAAAGAGCTTAGTTTCCTAGCATTATTATTATATTATGCCATATGTTTAACAAAACAATTTCAAAGAATAACTTAAATATAATGATAGCTTCTACAACATTATATCAAGCTTAAGATATATTAAAAAGAGAAAATTTATATTGTTCGAAAAATATTAAATAAGCGGAGAGAAGTCAGGGTTCATTTATTAAATGATAAGTCATCCCTGGAGGAAATCAGGATGTTGCTGGACATGATGTCATGCAATACAGGCGGAGAATATGCCAAACTCCCTCGAGGCTTCCAGGGCCAATATGTCTAATGAAACCATATACATTAGAACGAGTTTAATTGACCTAAAACCACTTTGTATGTGTTTACATGATCGTCTTGATTTTACTCTAAATTGATAGCATCTAATTTAATTTTAATGGTCAATTAACGGAAATTGATGGTCGCTTTGGGAATTTACGTTAAATAATCAAAATATCTGTTACAAATGTTATGTTTACATGATTGAAAACAATTGAAATATGTGTTGAACATGCAAATATCTTTAAGAGTATAGATGACATACAACATCGCACAAATTCAGATGATTAAATTGTGCAAAATTTCTAATGAAAGTTTTTATCAAAAGGATACAACGAAAATAGTTAAACAGAAGTAAAGACAATCGAACTATTAAGGAAGAGAATGTGCTCGAGTTCTTGAGCCAATCAAATTTCAAAGCGGCAGGCTGAGAGTAAATCATAAGAAAACCTTAGAACCCATTATGAAAGCTATTAAACTCGAAAACAGATTATTGTAATCAGTCTATCCAACTGAGACAATCCTAATTTGATTTCGCATCCGTCGTTTCCGCTACGGTGACCGCATGGATGGACAGCCAAACTAACTCCACGTCTAGACGGAGTATGGTGTAGAAGTTACGATCCGGTGGTAGTGGTGGTGCGACAAGGTGCCACCCGAGAGTTTTGCACCCTCGCATCGGCCTCACCGACCGACATCCTGGAACATCTGGGCTTTCTGGCCTTTTCAGGGCGCAGAGCTGGATGCAAGGCGTTCCAAACCCGTCTCGGTGGCGGTACGAACAAGCCTTGGTAATTAAACGCTGGTAACAGTCTAACGCCCCCATAAATAATATCAGAGACGACGATTATGCCTGTACAATAAATGAACGTTCATTATTTCTTATAATCTTAATGAATCTAGGTGGACGGGACCAACTCCTTCCTGCTGGGATTAATTTGTTCTTTATGAAGCCTTAGGGTGTTAATAACGACCAAATTTATTGTTTGTTAAATAATGATCATATATTTTGTAATAAACTTTAAATTTTTCGCTGCTTTCTAAAACCTTGCTTCTGACAACTTTATTACAAATTCGACTTTGCAAATTAGGCACTGCTCGTATTTAAATTTTTTCTTCGCGTAATTAATATTTACAATTATTATTTTTGTATATTCTTCAAACTGAACTGTTAAAATGACAAGTCAAAATCCATCTACAATACGCACGCAGTTTCGGTATTATAGATCGAATTGTTTGTACATTACAAGCATCGCCAAAGCAGCCATATATATTTCATACACCATATAGCTCAGACTTGGGATCAACCAATTATCTTCTTTTCAAGCAACTGCAAAATGTTCTTGATTTTAAAAATGGGCCTAAAATGAGGCTCATGCAAATGAACTGGTCAAGTTTTTGATTTCTTTCGAACGAGAATTTCTTCAGTCGTGAAAGTATGTAATCACTTTCAAACTGGACAGAAACTATCAATCATAACGGTGCTCATTTGATCTAAAACCAAAAATTCAACCGCTCAGAACTTTCTACTTCATCTATTATATTAAAAGTATGGACTTTTCTGTCTGCGTTACAATCAACTTGAGCTTTACTTTCAATTAAGAACGCCATACTGAGTTTCAAAGTATATCTTTCTATAAAGAACGTCAACTTAAAAATTGTTTTGCACAGAAACATTATGCTATATTTTTAAAAATGTCAGATACTATAAATCAAATAACCTTAGAATTTAGTAAATAAAATAAAATTTATTTATAATGACGACTTAAGAGACAGATAATTTTATATTTAATTATAACGATCCAGGACCAAAAAATATCATTTAAAGTATTTAATAGAATTTTAATCAAATTTTTCATCTGACTTTTGAAATAACTTTAGTATAATTTAAAACGTTCATAAACAATATACGTTACAAGCAAAAATATCAATAATTTTGCAACACGATCTACAACTTTGAGAGCTAGAAGTGAAATGGAAAATAAACATTTACAAGCAAAATATTTAATGTGATAGTAACTTTTTGTGAAAAATCTGCAAGAAATATTAATTTTCCTGTACAAGGAAACAATGAAAATTCCTTACCTGCTATCTTAACTCTAACCAATAAATTATGAGAGCAGGTAGCTCGAACAAAGCTGTTTTCTTTTGACAAATTGATATATTTTTCTAAAAATGGCAATGTGCAAACTTGTTGACAGTATCCACGCCCCCGATTTAGTACGGCAACATTTACAACGGTATGAATCATTCATTTCCTGGTTAGTTTATTTTTATACAGCAAATATTTGTTTACATTAGTAATTAATAAAACTCATGCTTCCAAGCGAATTTTATCAATGCCAATTGCCTGACCCGACTTATCCACTATATCACGCTAACAGACATGTTTTAAATCGATGTGCTTAACTCAATAATATTACAGGTGTTTCAAATTACAAGGGAAGCTGGAACGTACTGTTTTAATTTGATTGGATTAATTGAAATCCACAACAAACGACAGCTAAAGAAAATAAAATCATAATTGAATGTAAAATTCTCCGCACTAGGGAAATATTGTAGCTGTCGTGCTGTTTCCGAGAGAAGGCACGTCGTGGGAGGCCCACATAACTTGTGGGTATTTGAGGGATGTATTTTGAAAGTACATAACTTACGGCAAGGCCTCGAAATGAAGCAAACACCCGGGAGATTAGAGCGGCCGAATCAATTTACGATGCTTAAAATTTCATCGGTTACTTTTGATTCTTTCGGATTGAGCTTTTATTAAAGGGCGCACTGAAAAATACATTTCAATCAAAAATTGTTTACGTTTTAACTGGAAACAATCAATTGTATCTCCATTTCGCCTAATTGAAATCAAAATACCCGCGAAAGATTTGATTGGAGCTGGAATTGGGACTAAGGTCTCGAGGTAGAGGAAAATCAATTTTTAATAACTTTCCGCACTAGTACTAACAAGCAAAAGGCTGCATGATTGATCTGAACCACAGTAGGTGGTTGGATATTGCAATTAGGGGCGCACGCTGTACATGCAGCGGAACAGACCCGGTGCGGTGGCAGCCCAACTGCCCGGTATGGATTTTGAAATTTGTTATTGCCAATTATCCAACTTTATTTATGCTCAGTATGACATGTTTCGCACGTAATTCATATAATTAATACCATTTCGTATATAAACATGCCGGGCCAGGAACAATGAAATATGTTTAAATTCAAATGACTAATGCTCTTGCTTCCAGGACAAATTACGCCCTTGTTCGACGTTTTTTTTCTGTTTTATTTCTGCCAGGCCTATTAATTATGTTTGTGGTAAGCGAGTCGCTACCCAAAGGGCAGGCGAACGTAGAGCGTGCAATTCCTAAATTTTCGGACAAATAAAAATTAATGAACTGATATTATAGCGGATATCACGGCTTTCCCCTCTATCAATCTTGATGCCAATGCCGTGCCGTGAAGAAAAATCTTCCTTGAGCTCTTCAGATTAGCGCATCATGCTTTTGTCATTTCCTAAAATAAATTGATTTTTCATAACGCTGGGAGATGAGAGAATCAGGGGCAGGAGTAGGTATCAATAGATAGATAAAATTTTACTTGAGGCAAACAATATTTGGGTATTCAGCTAACTACCTAGATTGTTTTTAATAAAGTTACTATAGTAGCCATTTTTTATTGATTTATTACAAATAATTAATAATGAAAGAAATAATAGTACTAGATTCTCAGATAATTTCTCTTTAACTTGGCAGCAAGCAGCATTATCGAATGGAAAACTTTATTTTAAAATAATCTGGTTGTGTTCAGAAAACTTCAAGACGATGAAATAGATAAAAAAGCATGTTTTTTAACATTTCTTTTGCTTCTGTACAAATTGAGTGCTGTTGAAGACCGTAATAGTTGACATTTAATAAAACATTGCGGCTGCCTAGTAATCCAACTTAAATAGATTGCAGCAAAACAACAATTACTTCGTTTCAAGAAAAAAATCAGGACAAACTGAGTATTCATTGAAAAACATACTAATCCAAACAAAGAGACACTTCATTTGAGAACGACAGGATGTACGCAAATGTATCCTCATAAATAATTTGAAAATAATATGCAAATCAATCGAGTCTTACGTTTGGGTATGCCATGAATGTCGTTGCTTATATTAAATGAAATATGTAAATTCGCCTTGGTAGGTATAATCAAGAACGTGATTACAAAGGAAATGAAAATGTTCCTCATCCATCAACGGAATTAAAATTAAGAATTTCTGGTTTTCTGAAAAGTATTGTACCATCAATTTTTCAAAAGCTCCACCGAGAGCTCACTCCGTCGACAACCCTTTTAATGTCCGGCTAACCTCAGATTTATACCTTTTCTGCTTCTTTTTAACATAATTGATCATGCTGCTGCCTCTGCTTCCGCTCTGCACTACACGTATTTAATAAGGAAAGACCACCACATTCCATGATGGATTATGCCTTTTGTCACAAACTAAAACGAAAATCAAATTTCAATTTTTTGTTGCACTGGCGTCAGTCATCCGCTTGAATGTTTCTTTCCATCCGCTAAAACACTCTTACATTAATCCTGTACGAATGAAAGGAAGTAGAAAATAAAAATCAAATTGGAATTTCTTGGAAACAGTGCACAAGAAAAACCATAATATATTTGAGTTTAGTAGAAATTTAATTTCCCACGGATAAATGCTCCCCTCAGTTGCATGTATGCTGATTAATAATTTTTGTTCGTCGACTGCTGATTTAGGACGAGATTGTTTTTTTTGTTTTAACATATTCAGCAGGAAAACGGCATTGATTCCGCAGAGAAAACATTAATCCAGCAACACGTTTTAATCCAGCGGCAGCAACTGAAAATTTTAACCTTCAGTTAGCATCGAGAGGAATTGCACAACTCATTATTAAAATTTCACCCCGGAGCAGTAAATTTTATCGGGTGGTGGAGCGAAGCGCGGGGCGGAAAATCTGCATTTTGTTTAGCAAAAGTTTATTTTAAGTGGGAAATTTTCAAATAAAATTTTAGGAATAAGGAACTCTGGAAAGAATTTACATAGTTAGTGTGCTATTTCTAAGTTTTGTTTTCGAGAGAGAAAAGTTCATCGCCTCCGAAACGCTAAAGTGCGAAAACACATCCTTAACATTTTTAATAACCGTAACGAGCCATTCAAATGCGAAGAATTCACGCTTCACATTTTGAAATTTGCGTTTCTTCTATTTTTTCGCGATCGTTACTAAAAACTCGTTACAGCTAAATTTTGTATAAAATTCTGGCACCATGCACATGAAATTGTACATTCTTGCAATCAGGGCAGAGCTTCGAAAAAAGGGGGCCATGTAAACGACTTGCCAGCAAGAAACTTTGATGACTTCATCACTAATTTTAGAAGGCGGCCAATAGCAATAAATTCAAAAGAAAAGTTTTGTAAGTAGACTTCGCTCAGTTGGGGATCATCTATATTTCCCCTCTCCTGATTAAATATTTCCATTTAGCGAGGTAAAACCCAAAAATTTATAACGAAACGTAATCCTAAGATCGTAAAAACCTTTTAGACACATTAAATTTGGCAAGTGTCGGTCTGTGGTACAATATTAATGTCCAGACTACACGCAACTTAATGATATAATGCAGCCCTGGGTCAAGTCGAGATAGCAGAGTGTCACGAAGTCCACTTGTTAAAACTGCAATTTGCATTTATTACTCTCCTTCTGGCCACTACTCTCCTTTAGGTTTTGTTTACGTTATTATAATATATACAAAAGGGCGAATGCATAAATTTTGTTTATTACCATTTCCACCCTCCTATGCTGTGTCTTTTGCTTTCTGGTCTAAGGCTTGGTCTCGTACGGAGGTATTGTGTTTATATTTCTGGATGTGTTAGGAGCTCGAACGTATGATAGCGCACATTTTGTTCTTATTAGAAAATTAATATGATATATAAATAATTTTTAGTCTTTCTTTTACTTAACGCAATTGATGAAAATATGACTATATTTACGTATCTGTTTATACATGATTCCTTGATCTTACTACAGAAAACATTCAGATATTTAAAAAAAACACGGCTATAGCGATTTTGCTTGATCATGCTCAGTCATTTCAAAATATACTTTTTACATTCTCATATTACTTTTGTCAAGGAAATACATTGCGATTATAAACCTCGAGACGTTTTGAATAAATACATTTTAGTTATTTTGATATGATGTCTGGATATAAAGTGTTCTTCTAGCATATAAAGTATCAACAAACCTTCTTTTAAATTACTCTAAAAATCTGGAGTGACTCCACTCAACATTTCCGTATAAATATATAGTATAAAAGTTACAAATCACAGCTTCAGTCACCGAACCATGCAGTTGGAAATTTTAAAATTACAAGCAGGCATTAACAGCTACTCAAAAATCCTGATTTATCACAGACATTCATGATAACTATTGCAATTATGGACAACTCGTGGAGTTGAACGCTAAATTTGGTAGATCCAGAACAGTTTCAGGTTAAAAATTAATCGGGCAAGAATTAAAAATACAGAATGAAAACCTAGATTAAACTAACTCTAACTAAAATGTTATATTGAATCGTAGAACTTCTTCCTCAGTGAACAAGACTTTATAAACACACTTATAAGCACAAATGTTAGAAATATTTACCCACCACTCTTGGAGAGTGGTGCGGCTATGAAGCTGCAGCTGTGGCTGCAAACAAGAATTTTTCCCAAAACTACTTATAAGTTGCCATTTTCTAAGTGTCATAATACTGGTCTGATGAATCGTAAATCCTCTTCCTTCTCCATCAGTGAACAAGACTTAAAACACACTTCTATGCACGAATGTTAAAAATATTCACCACTCTCTGAGAGTTGTGCGACTCAGAGGCTGTGGCTGAGGCTGTTGCTGTAGTTGTAAACAAGAAATTTCTGTAAAAGTACTTATTAGTTACAATTTCCCTCAAGTTTCGTATTCTATTTACAATAAAAGTTTCTTAATTGGTGTCATACTTGAAGTTGAATAAAGAAAAATCCATTCCTTGTATAAATACACAACATTTCAACAAATATAACCGATTCTACGTTTCAGCAGAACAAGCTTAGCAACACTCTACAAGTGATTCAGAATTAATAAGTTTCTTACAAAGACCATCCTCTACAAATATCAGTATTTATTCAGGAAACAACATTTTTTTATTAGATTATTAAAATACGATTTGGTAAGAAATCAATGTCGTTAATATTGGTTACAGGTAAACGTGCATAATCGAGGAAAGTCAAGTCCATAAAAATTTAAAATACAAGACATACAAGAAACTTAAATACTAAAACATTGAAACAAACATGCGTCTTTACTCGATTACAACTAATAACATGTATAGAGTAGTAATCTAATCTCTTCTGAGACCTGTGCTAAATTAAAAATAAAACAAGTGATACGCAAAGAAGGCATATAGAAGCACATCGAAACTAAATTGAAAATTAGTTGAATCTTGAGCCACGACAGATATGTCCAGCACGTGGTATCCACGATGGTACCTGAAAACTGCAAGAAAAATAAGAAGTCACGAACAACGTAAGAATATAAAAGTACCTCCAACTAACCTTATCGTCCAAATTGGTTTGGAAAAAAGTTAATTCTTGGACACAGATAGAAGCTTCTAGAGCACATGGTTCCTACTGCGGCTGAATTATATGCAATCTCTTTAACTACCGATACTAGACTCCAAATATGTAGTTCAGTCCTCTCATGAATGCAAAATTTTGACCGGAACGTTTATCAGCATCCTGGGCATCTATGGCCTGAGCACCCACTGCAAGGTAGTGCCATTAAGAAATCCAGCACCCAAAAAACGCAGGTGATCCACCGAACCGGCCCACTCTCTTCCGTTCCAATCAAAATCGGCATTTAACCAGTCCTGTTTCTCTCATTCGAGTGGTAGCTGTAAAAAATCAAAAACAAGGTTATGTTGTGAAATAAACAAGTTATGAGCCAACAAACAATATAGAAGCCACCCCGACCTCACAATCCTAACTGGATTGAAAATAAGGTGAATCTTGGTCCCAGATATAAGTATATCCAACCTCTTCAACTGCCGGCGCCAGATTGTAAACATCATCCAGTCCCCTCGTGAATGCAAAATGTTGCTAGAATGAATCATAGAAGTTCTTCCTCCTCTTTCGGTGAACAAGACTTTATAAACACACTTCTAAGCTCGTATGCAAGAAATATTCACCGACCACCCTCTAAGAGTGGTGGGGCTCTGAGGCAGAGGCTAAGGTTTAAGCTGAGGCCGTAAACAAGAATCTTGCGAAAAATACTTATTGGTAACAATATGCCATAGGTTTCACATTCTTGATATGATAGATTCTGAAAGGTTTTTGCTGCACGTCGTACTTGAGGTTGTTGTAAAAAGAAAAATGCATTTCAAGTATAACTATATAATATTTAAAAACATTTCAACAAAAACAATCTATACTATTTTAAGCAGAACAAGTTTAGTAGTACCAACAAATAATTGAGACTAAACAAGTAACTTCTAAAATCCATCCATTTTAAGACGCATTACAAGTATAATTATTTATAACGAAAAAAAATATACTTTTGTTACATTAGAATAAAATGTTATGGTATAAAATAAGTGCTATGAATATTTTTCAAACATAAAGATACACACTAGTAACTAGGTGAAAAAAACAAGCTCATGCAAATTTCAAATCAAAAAGTGTAATAAACTTAAACACTAAAATAATGAAACAAACATGCGTCTTCAGTTGATTACATTATTTTAAGTAAACATAAATTTATAAAAGTAAAATAAAACTGTTCTTTGGCCGGCACTTAAATGAAAGTTAAAGAAATAATGAGCAAGGAAAAAAAATGCAAGCACATCCGATTTCTCTTATCAATGAAACTGGATAAAAAATAAGTTGAATCTTTGTCCCAGAAGAAAATATCCAGTTGGTGATCTCTACAATGGTACCTGCAAAATCTGAAAAATAAAAAATAGCAAGTGATGAGCAACGAAAAAATAAAGAATCACTTCCGACCTACCTTAACATCCGAACGGGTTTGGATCTTGGTCCTTAATTGAAACTTTCAGAGCTCGAGGTTTGTGCTGCGGCCGAGGCATATCCAATCTCTTTAACTGCCAAAACCAAACCTCAATCATGTAGTCCATTCTCCTGGTGAATGCAAAATTTGACCAGAACGAAAGAAAGTTGGCCGGTCGATGAACCGCCGACCTACAAAGATGCCTGCAAAACCTTAATCCGTTAGACCCTATAGAGGGTAAATCAGCATCGTAGGCCGAACTCTCTTGCCATTGAGATTGTGTTGACTCATGCACCGATGAATATTTTCAAACCACGTGATCTCTCTAACGGCACACACATACAGACAAAATCCCAAAAATAGTCAAAATCGATTCAGAAACACCCAAAATGCAGAGATCCGTCAAAATCTCGGGGTAAAAATTGTATCGACAAACAACATTGCTTAATTTATTAACAAATGGAGTCATTATTTAATATAATAAAAGGTCTTAGTGGACTCTCCCAATAACGACCTGTTTCTGGAAGCTTAGAACAACGCTCTTAAATAAGAGCGAAGCTCGCATCGACTGCGCCGAATGTGCAAGTTACACGTTTTATACTAGATAATAGAAAGTAACTGCTATCTTCCAAAATCATATTTTTATGTGGAAATTCGATTAGTTCACGATTCTAAAAATAAAGAGAATCAGGTCAAGTTGAGAAGCATTTTATATCTGTTAATAAAATGATTTGAAAAGTACGACTACGCTAGTGCTTCATTTGGGTATGTTTAGTGGAGAGGCTCCATATATTTTCTATAGCAAATCTATTACTTTTATCCATTTACATATTTTCTTCAGCAAAATAAATAGCTTATACGAAAATGATTTTTCAATCTTACGACAGATATAATTCATTAAAGTAGTCTTAGTATTAATTTATTTTGTTAGACCTCACCATCAAGGCTAATACATTTTTTAAATAATAACTCTAGCGCAAGGCTATGTTTTCCTAGTCGTAATCTTTTTAAAAGTGAGATTGAACTACATTCTTGGTGGATTCATCAGGTATTATGAAGATTGCAAGTGTAAAATGCAACAGCTTCAAAAAATGAATTAGGCTTTAACTATCTTTTTATATCTAAAGTTTGCTCATTTATTAATAATTCAATTAAGTTTCGAAATCCTCATATTAATATTTCTGTATTTAAAACACTTTCACCAAAAGTAGGCGTAAAAATTTCATAGATTTACTATAAACCTAAAATAGCAAAATATACCAGCAATCAGTAAAATGTTGACAGTAAAAAATATTCTAAGTACTAAAGCATATTCAACAGTATATCCTAACCCAATAACTAGCGCGACAGGATGTGAAGGCAGTTGGTTCAGGACAACTGTACTGAATAGCAGCTGTCGGGATGTTTCGATTCTTTTGCGTTTTCTATTGATGAAAATGTTATACTGGTATGTAATTTAAACATAGTAACTATTAATCTACTATTTAGTTTTACTTTCCTAATTAAAATTACACGAGCGTAGAACTGACGCATTTTGACTATTGACGATAATATTATGATTTCACAAATTACGTATTATAGCACTAGGCTACCCAAGCAAATCGTTTTGATAGCTTTATAGTTTCGTTTAGAAGCAAGACTTAAATCACCAAATTAGGTTTCTTTTCATAATACTTGCTGCATTTCGGTCTCACATTTTGAAAAACATACTGATCTTTTTGATGCAAGCACACTAATTGCTTTTAAATTAAATTGGAAAATTGCTTAGGAACTATTTTAGAAAGTTAATAATACTACTCTTGGAGAACACTGCTTGCCACCGCTGGCTGATTCTTTTTAATATTTGCTGTTAAAATAGCAATATTTGTGGCCTGCTTACATAATGTATGAATCTTTGTGCATCAGAGGTAATTATTTGTCCGTTATTTTAATAACTGAACCAAATACCAATTTTTATAAGTAAATAGATGTAATTTTTAATTGCTAAATTGTCACTCGTAAATGTTACTGGTTTGATTATTAAATTATATCTTTATTACTAAAATGAATGAATATTTGTCTTTCAAAAGGTGCTTTGAATGTTTTGTTTATGATTATTTGTTTAAATAGTCCATTCGTTTTCTTAAGTTTTCTTCGGCACCCTCCAGCTTAACATTCATGTGACCCATATAGATATCCCCACTGTAATTTACCTAACCAAAATGTCGATGCGTACTAAATTTTGAAGAAATTTTTAAGCCGCTCTAAGTTATGTATTTAACAAATGAATCGAAGCATTCAGGTTTTTGTTTGTGTGTTTGAACTATGACCTTAGTATTGCTAATTCAAAATGGTGGTTTGCATAATACAACCTTAAACCTATGATCAAATAAAACACTTCTGCACTCTCGCTAATTCATCTTGATTAATTAAACACTTACGGCAAATGCATCTTATTAATTAGATAAATAACGATTTCAACACAAAAGCATCAATCCCTCGGTCCAGTTACCCTACGGCCTTAATAGATTAATAATGGTTCCCAGCCGATATTCAGCCCTGTTCAAACTGTCACACTGACAGACATGCATCCTCCACTCCTGTGAATAATGATTAGCGTGAATTCAAATCACTCATTATTGATATTGATGTAGCGGGTGAACGTACACATTTGTACCTGTTCTACAAATATGAGGATATATGTGAAACCTCACTATGGTATACAGCTCAACTTCCATAGCCTTCCGCAGTGCATCCCGTAACGCCTTTCACCCTGCGTCTACCTATAATACAACCTCATTCAGTACAGTCGGTTATACAGCTGACTTAATGGACTGAGTTTTAAGATTTAATGCTTTTGAATAATTGAGAACATAACGCTATTATCCTGCAGCGCCACTGCAACTTGATTGCGCTGAAAGCGCCGTGCTGTTTATTTTCACGCAAAACTCCCCACTTCTGTTTAATTATTGGTAAACAGGAGGACTGATGATTTGGTTGGACGGTTTTCCAAAATTTAGACGTAATTAAGGCGGTTTTCGCTCAGGATTAATTTTTCGCTCAGATTTAATGGGCGAATCAATTCCCATAAAACTGTCTAAAGGAAGGAGCTAATTGAATTGCAGGAACGCGGCGGTTTTCTATAAATAGAAGTAATTAGAAATTGTGACATTCATTTTGTCACGAACTTGCTTAAGATTGATACAAAAATTCCTATACACTGACACTAAAGATTCGCGTGACTTCATTTCGCCTACCGAAAACAGATACGTTACGTGTTCCTGACGAATTTCAGGACGAATTTCTTCATTAATTTCGCTGCAGGTCACCTGCTTTTTTTCTTACTCTCTGCTTTTATTATCGTTGTTTTCAATATTACCAACACTTTCGGTTTTTTGTGATCATAAATTAATGTTTTTGTGTTTATCCATCAATAATTTCGGGTTGATAAATTGGTGGTTTTTTCGTAGTTATAATTTAGTGAGTTTTTCCACGCGCTATGATTTCATTTTATTTCTAGGGTGAACGATGGTTGGCAGAAAAAGTAATTTGAGTCTTTCTCCGAGGATGGTGCTGAGTGCCAAAAAGGTTGCAATTTTACTACCTGAGACGTGAGAGCGGACGCGAAGGAAGACGGATGCACCATCTGAATATGTCCAATAAAATACGATAAGAAACGATGAGCTCATTTCATTTAAATAAAGGGAATTGTAAAGGAGGAAGGAAAAAATGAGATTCTTTGCATATATTGAATACAGACATCTTCAGAGGGATAGACCAAATTTTTACCCGTCCCGAAAACCGCTGACATAAAATTAAATTATTCTCATATCTGAAACTCCCCTTGACTTATGTTCAACTGTAAAATGGTAATGCCTACAATATCATTTCAGGAATTTTCTGAAGATGGAAGCATTTTTTAATCAATATATTATATGTTTATATAGACTTAGGTGAATTCGTTCAAATATTTATAGCGGTTGCTCTGTGAGGCCTAAATTTTATTAGTCATTACTTAGATGCATCTACGATTTTGTTGAGTTCGCAACATAAATTAAAAACTTATCAATGACTTTATTCCACCCCTCCTACAATAATCTCTTACATCCTCAATTAGCATTATGCAATTGTTATTCTCAAGTGGTAAAACAATCGGTTTAAATTAACAAACCCCTGATGAGGTAATTCAGCAGGAGTGCAAAAACGTCTAAATTAGTGGAAGAGATAGTGTTAGGGCGGAACGATATGAGAGAAACATTTGTTGAGGTGTCAGATTGAAATGCGTCCGTTGTTTTTTATGTGGTACCGACGTCGAGCAATGCGACGCGGCACGACGGTCTTGTCGGCACCTAACACGTTCATATAAAATTAAATTTACCTCTCGTTAATTAGAAAACATGCGTACACATCTCGTGGACTAATTAGAGACAACGACTAATTTAAAATCATTAATTAGGTGAACCTGGCTTTGTAATGCTCACTTCTCTTGGGGGTTAGTAGCGACACCGTGCGGCAACACTAATATATTACATTATAACTTGGTTAATTATGCATGTACTTTGTAATATGTACGAATAGAACCTAACTTGCTTGTGTTGTTCCAACCTGAGGGGCACGACTTGCTTTTCTAATGAAATGAAACGCTTTCTGATTGGTTATAGCAAAAATTTGTTTCTATAAAACGGGTATTATTTAGGAGCATGATAGGGGTACATCCGGATTCTCTTATAACACCCACTCGCGAATCACGAAAACTTCTAGTTTTGATCTGATGTCTGACGAAATGATCATGTATTCTACGTTTAAATCACGAAAGCACCGGCCGTGAAAACGTGTAAATCCTCCTTCGGTGGGCTACTTCGCCACCCCCACTGTCGGACAGAGCCACGACGCTTCGTGGCGCGCCGGTCATGTATATATTCATGTGTGTTAACCAAACACGAAATATGCTGACCATAAACTAGAAGGGCCCATCAATCATTCCCTTGACGTACAACTGATGGATGTCAGAGCGCCCCCTGCTTATCGGTTACTATATCTAAAATCTTTGTTATCATGAATATTATGATGACAATGAAAATTTTAAACAACATTCCTGTTGTTTTTACCATGTAGGTTTTCCAAAAAAAATCTATTGATTTTCTTTGTAGTTTTTTATTCTATTTTGAACAAAGCGATTCTTTTTGTGTCTAACTTCAATAGCTACTCATTATTTTCGACATTCTCTTTGTAGATGCACAATTATCTGCATAGATCTGTTTATTATATACGATTATATAGAAAACTATGCAAACGCTAAATGCCGTTATATGAATTTAATATTTCTTTATGAAATTTTTGTTCAACTGTAAAATGTACAAAGAGAGGTTGAAAAGTTCCTGACGATTTTGATGCAGTTGATCGGGTTGTAACTTGTGATGCAAAATGGATATATTTTGAGAATCCCAAACGTAAGAAATCGTGGATAATGCCAGGACAACCATCATCATCGAGTACGAAACCGTATCATTTTGGAAGGAAGATAATTCTGTGTGTGTGTGGTGGGATCAGAAGGGAGTAGTGTATTACGACCTTCTCAAACACGACGAAATTCCTTGTACTCTCTGCTACCGACAACAAATGATCAATTGAAACCACACATTGATTAAAAAAAAAACGC
Organism: Helochares maculicollis; assembly: GCA_033557835.1. Taxonomy (NCBI): domain Eukaryota; kingdom Metazoa; phylum Arthropoda; class Insecta; order Coleoptera; family Hydrophilidae; genus Helochares; species Helochares maculicollis. The sequence goes on from JAWQRO010000261.1 coordinate 30,123, forward strand.
TCAAAATGAGCTCAAAGACACAGCAAAGTGGTCAAGGAAACGATTTCTATGCTTGGTTGCGAACTCCTACCCCACCCACCGTATTTACTAGACCTGGCGCCTTCTGATTATCACCTCTTCTCATCGATGGAACAGGCAACGGCTGAGCAACACTTCAAGACTTTCGAGGATGTCAAAAATGGCTCAATGAATGAATATCAATGAAAATTGAAGCTTTCTGTTGAAATGGTGTCCATAAATTGTCCGAGGGATGGATAAAACTTGTAAAAAGAGAGGACCAATACTTTGAATAAAAATGTTTTATCATTGTTCTTAAGTAATTGCGTATTTTTTATGAAAAAAAACGAAATTTTAAACTTGCGCATCTGGTATACAAAAAATAATGCTAAATTAGTTGGATATTACGTCGGCGAAAAACTAAAGTAAAGTTATTGGATGCATTTCTAACACGCCGCTAAAAAAAGTAATTGAATTAATAAAATGCAAACGCCTCCATTACAAATAGTGTAGAAGGAACTCACAACTTCAAGAATCTGTATTATTTGGTATGTATTGAAACAACAGTTGAAATAAAAATGAGTAATAGCAAATATATCAAAACCTAAAAACGATCGATGGAACTTTAAGTCGTACTAGTCCACTAGACTTATTAAAAATCAACAAGTTACACTTCTTATAACCAGAACCAGAACAAATTCTACAGAAGAGTATTATTTTGACGTTATTCCTACATTAGAATTGAAAACTTAACATCCTCCTAATATGTATACGATTTCGTTTAAACATAAAGGGTAAGTTGACAAAAAGTTTCGAGTTTCGGAAATATTAGGAGTTCAACTTTGCAGTCACAAAAAACAGTCTTGTACCATAATGCAAGAAATGCCAAGAAATGAAGTCTTGAATTTCTTAAATGTGCGGTAGATATGAACGCGAAAGAGCAGCAAAACAAATTGTCTCGACTATAGAATGGAGAATTTACTTAACTTTCTATTGTAACCAAAAAGTGCAAAACTTAACAGACCACAGAAACAAGAATAACGTTTTATCGTAGCCAGCACACAACAGCCAATAACAGGGTCAAAGAAGGAAAATTCCAAAATTAAAACATTAACAATTGAAAAACCTTTCTAACAATTCCTGAACAGATTATCCAAAATAGAAGAGCTGATTGACATAATAGAATGTAGCGCTAAAGCAGTTATTTGTTAATAAACTAATGCTATGAACATTCTAAATAATGAAATTGAATGCCAATAGGCTGTTCCAACAACAACAGAGCAGTCCTAGATGCAGAAAAAAATTATAGTTGTCTCATATTTAATAATCATCTTACAAATCAATCGCACTTTTACAGGAAATAAAGTACATTCAAAAAATACAGCCAAAAATACAGCACTATAACATTAATAGAACTATTTGCATTTGAAATAACCTATAAAATTGCAATGTTTTACTCTTTTTCTTTTTGTATTAAAATGAAGTATTTTCCGATTCTAACTTTATTAATACAATACTCAAAGAGATATGTTATCAAAAAAAACGTATATTGGATTGTCTATCAGGCATGAACAAAGGGACAAATTGGATGAGCACTTTGATGCAAAACATGCACTTTAAGGCTCTCCAGGGCTAATGGAATGTAAACTCATGTAGTCAATCAACTAATTTAAAATTTTCAATACTTTTAGCAAGAAATCCAACATAATGGCCTATTAATCAAAGCAAATTCCAGGCCCACTTCATCTCTTCATAATTAACTATATCTCCGTTATTTATATGCAAGTTGACGAGACTTGAGATATGTGCTTCAGTCACTCTCCCATTCGCCTCTTTTTGGATAGCAATAAGATATTGCAATATCCTCCTCCCAGATTAACTAACATCTTAACAAACTGGCATAGTTTTCAACATCAGTTTAAGCAAGCAGAGCTGTATATAACAAGAAACAACTTACACAGAACTGAAAGATATTTACGCAGGAACATTACAGTTTGGATTCCTGAAATAGAAGACAATGCAATAGCTACGTTTGCTTATAACACAATCGCGTTCTCAGAAGGTGCCAGACATAAATTTGTTGAAGTACGGAAATTAGTAGACTTGAATTTTTCATAATAACAAAGTCCGACTAGCCTATACTATAATATAAATAAACATTAAAATCGTTTTAAATGGGGAATCATTAAAATGATTCAAGAACTTGTATGACAACTCACCTTTATTACAAGAATGAAGCAATTAACAAAACGACAAAAAACTGCTTAGTTCTCGCAGATAAGCACTAACTGTCTCCTTTTTAACCGATTATATTTTTCTGAGTTTCCAACTAGTATTCTCGATAGACTTCGGAAAAATATTGATAATCGCTGAAAAACTGCAAAAAATATAGCAGAACTTTACTTGTAAGCCTGTAAGATTCTTCAATGAACTATAGTTGTTTTTATGTAAATACTAACTCGAAGAAATTTCTGATTTTTGAAGGTTTTTCTTTAATGTAAAATGCTTTGAAAAGTTTCGTTAATATTTTTATAAACAGTTACACTTGCTTTTTGACGACATATTAGCAAATGCAAATACAGAAAAATGGTAAATAGTTTCCTATTTTTTATTCACAGGTGTACAAATTTATATTTGTGCGGAAAATACAGTTCTTTTATGATAAAATTTGAAAACTGTATATCAGGTATACCATCGGGGGAGCTCACTAGTAAATCAAATATTACCTACCAAATTACAAAATTGAACATTACTGGTGACATCTGAATCATCTGGTAAAAAAAATAAAGAACTAAATTGAATTTGAAAATTGTACAATATTTTCCAAATCATCTTTGGAACAGATATAAAATTAGTAAATAAATTTTCAAGGTATAATTTGGTTTTACACTGTGATGTTTGCAATGACTCTCACTTTTTGGATGATTCTTTAGTTCGATGTGGGGCTATACTTAATAACAATAGAAAACTTCCTCAAGATAAGTGGTCGAGAAATGTGATAAGGCGTGAAATTTCGTACCAATAAAGTTAATTATTTCCAGGGCTGTTCGTCTAATTGTTTGCCGGGTTTCTACGTTGCGTTTTTCTCAGATAAATACAGACGATAAAAATCGAAACGATGATAAAGACGCAGATGTAGCTTTGTGCGCGTTTTTTCTGTTTCGTGCTATAAGTTGGTTGGCATTATGCAGAAAAATTTCTGTCCGGAATAATAAAGCAATTTATTAGGTTTCACTTCAAAGTTTCGCAGAGCGAATTTGGATCAAAACTTTTTCAGACTTTACTTGCTGCTCACTAAATATAAGAAAGTACAGAATTTCTTGCTCGATCCGAATTCAATTACGTCTTTTGTATACAAAATTTTTCTCTTGTTGTCTCTTGCGCGCGCTCAGAATATTGTTTCATTTTTTGTTTATAAATTTAGGTGTCGCCCACATAGAGCGTCGCGGTTTTGGGAGTTACGTGATAATATTTTCGTTTCTTGTTTCCTTCGTCTGTGCATTTTTTTGGGATAAAACAATTTCGCTCAGTCTCTTCTGTTACAATTTCTGCTTAAAAGTTAGGAGGATTATATTTCTTGCATTTTGTATAAAGATATAGCTATTCATAAAGGTACGTTTTCTTCAAAACATATTCTTATGTGCCCGTAGTGTAAGAAATACAAATAAAGCGATTTAGAAGTAAGTGTATAAATATCATTTATTATATTTATAATATTAAAAATAGAGAGTTTTAGTTTATTGGTTCAAATATTATACGACCTTTAGATAGATAAAGTCAACATTTTTTCACGAATCTGAAAATAAAAACTCAACTCAAATAAATATGGACGTTATTTATTAATAATCCTTTGCTAACCTAGTGCTCATGAAATATGGCTGCAGCATTAGAAATACAGACTCAGTTGAACCAAAATGTACCTGTCTATGTTGGCACAGAACGAACTCAAGACAAGGCGTACAACATCAACATCATTGTCTGAATGTCGAATTCATGCATATAAATTGCAACCGTACCTAATGAAAGTGGATGGGCTCATTTATAAGGGGCCAGAACACTACCAATTATTATAGAAACCGAGTCTCGACTCTATTTCAGTCCATTGTTTCAGGCACAATTGATGTGCGTAAATTATGTACTGTGCGTGTGTTCGTCACAGAGTCCACAACTCTTCCCAAAATGAATGAAAGGTGAAATAATAAACGGACATTGTACATGAAAATACTTTCGCCCTGATAATACGTATTGAATACTGCTATAAATTAATGGGGTATAAAGGCGTCCATATATCCCCCTTCACACCTCAGGCGCCGCCGCCCCAAAACAGCCGCCGCCGTTCCACGACCACCGCCCAACTTTACCCGAGCCCTAAACGGCCGCAGTCTGCGCCATAGACCTTGTGTATCATAAAATCTAATTTATTTCAATTGTATTAATACCTGCCAATAAGGTGGTGTTTTATTTTTATGGGGCAGTTTGACCGCGCTTGATTTATAATCCGTAATTTTATAGCCTGTCGTTTCAAATGTCAGCTGAAAAATCAACCTTTTATGCTTAAACTAAACAAAGATTATTTATCCAGTTAAAATTGACGTTTATAAATTTACGGGAAATCTTTTGGAAAAATGGAAAATCCTCTGAACTAAATTTATAACAACTTTGAGCGTGTAAGTTGAAATATTGTATTAAAAATTACAGTTTTTTACGGGCAAGAGTTCTGCGTGAATGTTATACAAATAAATGTTGAAGAAGCAAGCCGCCAACTGCAAATAAAATTTACAGACAAATCACTTTCGGCGAAAAGAGAAGCAATGAATTTTATTATAATATAGTTATATTGTTAAACAAAATTTACATAGCAATTACGTTGTGGTATAGAGTATTTACTTGCTTTCCGCAAGCTATTACCTTAATGACGACATTGGGCTGTAATTTTTCGCTTCACCTTTCTAGGTTCGTGGCCGAGGCGGCGCGTGGCCTTAAAAACAAATTTTAATTAATGTACATTCCGAAAAATGAAAAACGAAATGAAAAACAAACCAGCGCCCTTCAAGTGAGCAATTAATAAAGTGCTTCTTAAATTCGAACTTAATTTAAAAAATGACTTTCTCCTTTTATAATTTTTTAAAGGTCGCGGCTTTTCCAAGGAGGAAAAATTCCGAAATTAAATTTGCTTTTTTTGTTCTTGCGCGGCGAGCTCTTCACTTGCACAAGACAAAAGGATTATTTGTGGATTACTTTCGTAAATTTCAACAAAATGAAATTAGTTTCGCCTGCGCCACTAATCAAAGAAAATAAAATTAAACAACCCCTCATAACGAGCTTACGAATATAGAAAGGAAAATCGTGTTAATGAACAAGTTTACTTATTATTCAAAATCGGTTTGAGATGGCATTGAGCAGGGGTTTCGAGGCTTTATTGTTGTTTGTTTGCCATTAAACCTGTTTATTATTGAATAATTTATAAGATCGTCAATGCATCGGCTTGGCATCCTCCGATATTGAGGGGTTGTTAAAGTAAGTTCCTGGCAGTTAATGAAGCGGAGATGCTGGGTATTAATAAATTTAATTGATAATTATTTACCAATTATTACGAAGAGTTTTCTGATTAGGCGATCGATTTGCGAAAAGCCGGAGTTGAAGTTGGTTATATCCTGGGCTTGAGAACGAGATGGAACGGAGCTAAATAGAAAATGGATTGGAGGTAGTTTTATTAAACACAATCTATTTTGCCATCAGTTTCGGTTAGACTAAGGTGTTTTCTTTGTGGCCCTCGGGCAATCTGTCTTTGTAAAATAAATAACAAAATAAAGTTAACAAATTTCGGCCTTCCATAAAACGCAATTAAGTGTACTACTTTTGAACAGATCGCATCTTAAGAGATTTACCGTCATCCATCTCTGGTCTCTTTCTATCTAGTTGGTGGTGCGATGGTGGCGTCTAGGGGCGTCTCTGTGCGTCGCGTCGAGACGGATCTCGTGCGTTAAAGCAGAGAGGCAGCAGAGGTTTAATTACATAGGGCCTAAATTTCACCACACGCAGTTATTCAGAGACCTTCGAATTATTATGTCACTGTTAATCTGTCCAGATCATCCTGGATAAGCTAATCCCGAATAAGATCATCCGATGTTGGGATCATCTCTGACGTTGTTTAATTTATTCGTCTAAATTTGTTATCGCTGTTTCGCCCTTTACCTCTATCTACTTGCCTTCCTTCTGGTTAATGTCTTGTTTATACGACTTTCTGCCGCATTCTGAACAAGGCGCTGCTGATGCTCCGGCTCCAGTATTGTATTTGATTTTCGGGTTGTTTCGGTGGACATGGGTGCGGAGGGTCTTTATTACAAACGGTTATTGATAGAAGTTATTGCCTGTATTAGAGTAGGCATTTCGAATCTTAATCGAATTGCTGTAGCAATTAATGTTATGCGGTAATTAAGGTATTCGATGGCCTTTAGGAAGGTGATGTTTTTTTATGTAATTCCATAGTTATTTAATTCTCTTGTATATTAGGTATTTTATCATCTGTATATTGATTTAATTATTTCTGCAATGCAAATACACTTTTGCGATTGCAAATACAATTCCTAACATCAGATATTATTTATTTGCGCGTGCTATTAATGTTTGTTGCATTTAATCTATAAAACAGCATATGTGTTAAATTCATTTCAATATCAATAGAATTTATAATAATTTAATACAGTGATACGAAATTAAACGAAAATCTGTAAAATCCTCTACGCAAGTGTGAGCTAATAAAAGTAAAATAAAATATTATACACGGAATTCCGAATATTTCATGTATATTACATGAATGTAGTTTATATTTGCGTTACTTCGCAATATAATGATTTGTTGTAAAATATGACTACTAGAGTATTTGATCTCGATAGCTTGTTGAGCTTATATAAAATGATTCGAAACAAAATTGAATTGAACGACCAATACCTCTATAAATGATAGGGAATATACATTAAAATAATAAATTTATCTGAAGCTAAGCATTTCAAGTGAATATAAAACTAAGAGCGCAACATTTTTCAAATATGCCACCCACTTAAATACATCTATTCGGTCTCACTTTTCTAGACACCTTAGAAATCTGAAAAAAGTGGTAAACATTTTTGAAAGGAAACTTACAAATGTTGTTTTTGTGATTATGAGAATTTCAGAGAGATTAAAAAGACATTTGTCAAAATCGTACATATTTAGAGTTATTCTTCTTAATAAGTAGGTATTAGAGATACACCATTTATCGCCACAAATACGGAAAGCGTTTATCGAACACTTCAGATTCTCTTTTGCAGACGAGCAACTACTAATAAAATGGTACATTGTCCGCATGTTAATAATGTACAAGATAGATCCCAAAACAACTTTCTCAGCTGCGTTAACAATATTTGAATTAGTTGACCTACTCTACCTTAAGTTGGATTATCATCTTTTGTCCTTTAATTAAATCAACAGCAAATAGTAAATATTTAATCTAATGAGAATATTTAGAGCCTGTAGATAAAATTACGTTTGCATGCAAGCAATTGTCGAGCAAAATTGAAATTTAAGTAGAGTTTATAAATAATTTTACAATATATTTCGAAAAATATTCTTTCGGTAAAACATTTAACATTAAGTACGACACTTGCAGTAGAGAAATCTGTAATACTAATTTTTTATATAAAATATATTTCTTAACAACGGTGTTTGCGCACCTAGTTTAACAAACCTAGTACAAAATTAAAGCTGTTTATATGAACTACGATAAACAAAAAAACGAGCTATATTTGCTACTGAAACTAATTATACGTCTAGTTTTTAATAAAAATATAGTAAATAATAATGCAATCTTTAATTGAATACCAACCGCAATATCAGTATATGTTTATTTGCGTATAAAATGAAGTTGAGTATGAAAATTGATATATTTTTAATATCAGCTCAATTGATTATTTATAAACGGGCACAAATTTTTTAACTTAAAAATTAATATCAGTATTTAATAACGTAGTATACTGTTATATGCAATCGTACACTTCAAATTTAATTGCTAGGGTGTTGAGCTGACACTTCTTAGTGCGCTTAGTTCGTCTCCAGCCTGATTTATAGTAAACTTGAGCTTTAGTCAAATGAATGAACCACATTTGCTTACATCTAGAGACAGTAGAATTTTTCTCGCTTTGCTAGACAGCTTAAGAAGTCAATCTTTGCTTTTTGCATCGAGAGGTCAAACGCAAAACTTTGCTTCACTCGCCTTTAAAAGTATCAACCAATATTCTTTAAATCCAAAAACAAAAAACACGTCAACCTGCAGTTATCTATTAAATTCTCTCATTTGCAAATTTAATATCCCTTTCATTAGCAAGCAGAAAGCTTTTAACTTTTGCTTCGAAGCATATTTCTAATAAGCAGCAAATGAAGATGTAGGCATTTATTGTATTATCTGCCATTATTCACAATAATATTTATATAGTAGAATAATATGCACTAAAGGATGGACCACAATTTATTCAACAACTACTTTTAAGCTATTTTACAGCTTACCTACAACAAGCAAAAATATGAAAACAAGATCAATAAAGCTCAGCAATTTTCACAACATAATTAAATAGATATTGTTCTAAATAAAGGGTATAAAGTTCGAATTCTGATTGCCACTAATCGTATAAATTTATACATGGTAAATTTGGTTATATTATGTTATATTCCTCAAATTCATTCAAAAATAAACAGTATTCTTTGATATGGTGATGTTTTGTTTATGTCAGATTGAGGACTTCGTAACAATTAAGTTTGCGAATAACAAATTACTGAGGGCATTGTGTTGATCACAATAGTTCAAATATAATCGTCTATGGAGAATTAAATTACCTCACTTCCGAAGAGGTAACTTCTGCGGCGTGAATATGAAATGTAGATTGTTCACTCAACCTAACAACAGCTCTAATGAGTAGGTCATCGGAGCCCTATTTGCTCCATTAGTGAACTCTAAGCTGATGCTCTAACTTTGCCATTACTGACGGTTTTGTCTTCAAAGCAACTGCGCCTCGACTTACTATATACTACAATCGTGGACAATAAACAACACCTAATAAACAGTTAAATTTTAGGTTCGCAGTCCCTCGATAACCTATGAATAATTTAAATGACCATGAATTCAGTTGGCAACTTCCAAAATTACTACTATACTACACTATGATAAAGTGGCAATTTTAAGAGATTTGCAATAGCTATTGTCATCCATATAACTAAAATAATGCATTTTAAGGGGCCCACTACTACGAACTTAAGAATTTAAAATATATAGCACAATATTTCTTTCTATATTTTACAACAAAATTTGATCAAACGTATCATTGATTTCTTGCCTCTTTTGAAACAATAGTTTAAGACATATTGATTATCTATTATTTATTCAAAGACAAAGTGAAAAATTTTCTATGTCCCTTATAAAAATTCTTAAAGCGAAGCCACCCACCAAGCACAAATGCTTGTTAACCCCCCTTACCTCTCTGCCAAACATCGTTTAATTTCAATAAAGCGGAATGCGGTGAGTCCGGGAGATATATGACCTTTATTATATTACTTAGCCATAATTATTCCTTTAGCTGTAATGAAATTTTGAGCTTATTTAAAATTTCGTCCGATATAATGTGAATTTTCCTTCTTAATTTTCACATTCGCAAAATGAAATTCCCTGAAATACAATCCAAACGAAACGACTAAATTAATTCTACACTCTTCAGCTTTTTATTCACAATTGTTTTTAGAGTATAAACAAATACAACAGCAAATTACCAAAATCAGAAAAGCAAGTAAAAATAAAATTTTTCGTTAGAACATTTTTAATTTGTATGTTAAATATAAAAATAAATTTTATGCAAGTCTGTTTTTTATGTAGATTTAATTTTTCTTCGCTGAAATTGTGAGCAATTTTCCGGTGGAGATTTTCTCGGAAGATAAAATCGAGTGGTGGTCGGTTATTTCGATCGATCTCGCCATGGCAATTTTATTTATCGCAAGGAACGTTCTAAAGTTTCACAATTCCATTAAAGTTACATCAGCTGCAACAATTTTATATACACACACCCCAAGATACGTAATAATGATATTTAATACTTCTTACTAATATCTATAAAGTTCGCGTGTGCCGCACATATCAGATGTTATATAAATATAAATTGAGGCTTTTACTTTTAATATAATGGAACGGCATGTGTAACTATTTATTCCCAAAGTAACACGTACCTTACTAAATAAATTGGATCTTATACGATATACGGTGCGGTGTTAATGTAGATATTATACACATTGTACCTAAAATAAACCCAGAGGGGGGCAGTTTATTGGACTCAATTTTTTTAGAAATTTACATATTGAGCTGATTTTTATTTATTATGCTTGTGTGAATACAAATTAAGGAATAAAATTAGTTCTTGCAAGAAATTTGAAGGCCGTGTCTTTATTTTAACTCTTTATACTTTATACTCTAGTTTTTAGAATGGTAATATATAAAAAAAATGCGCAGCACAATAGTACCCGCCAAGTCACCCACAAAAATAGTAATATAAATATAAAATCATGCAGTTACTATAACGCCGCAATAAAATAATAATGACCTGATGAAAACGCAAAGTAAAATAGAAGATAGAATCGGAACGCAAATTTGCCCATAGAATACTTTTAGTGGATACCTATAGAAATTTATTCAACATACGCTTCTGGTTCGAGCGCCAAAATAAATTTATAAATGTAAAAGAGCGTTTGCATAAAAGGCACATTCCTATAATGAAACATAATTCCGAGGCCATTTTGAGAAACTTTATCCTGAAAGTGCACGTTCCGCATTTACATGGTGGAATCCTCTTAAGGACAAATGGTGCAGAAAATATAAATATCGCACCAATGGATATTTTGCAGCACGCTGCTACCTCTGATGCCATCTACTTATCGTTTATACATTTCATCACATGTGTAAGAGGCAAAACTAGGACAAAAATATTCTCGCTGTATACTTTCACGTGTGTGCTTAGTACCTCGTTTTATATCCTTTTTATGTATTCTAGTTCTAGCAGACTCATACGGAGCGGGGCTTTAAAAAAGGAGAAGCTAATAAGAAGAAAAAATAAAGTTTAAGCCAGAAAGACGGACGGTATCACTATTAGAAAAATTTAATGTGACCATAAATATTTCGAGAGCACTTGAAAAGGATAGCTTTGCTTTCGGAGAGAGTATCCTGTTTGTGGGGCGCTCGCGACTCGTTGGGATCCCAGACTTTGCTCTCTATCTGAAATATAAAATGTCTCTAAGGTAGGACAAGCTGAGCGAAGCGATCTCGAGGAGTTTACATTATTCGCTCTACACGGTTTCTTTTGCGAATCGTTAAATGATCCTTGAAAATTATTCAACAGCACATAAGCATGTACACTTTCTGAATAACATTATGTGTGTGTAGGGACAAAAATCTTCTCGACACTCAATATGTTCGCTGTTTTTTTCTTGATATTGCCCTCATTGCTTCTTGTTGCGCTTCATTTCTTTCTGTTGCTTCTGCAGATTTTATTTATTATTGATGCATGCCATTTTTGTTACACTGCTTGTATAATTTATGCCATCGCTTCAACTTGCTAGGTTGAGTTTCTAATTTCTTATTACTACATTTCAAATAATATAAACTGTCCCCTATCACAGCTTTAATAAAGTGCATTACAGTGTTTTGGAATGTAAAGATCAAATTAATTCTTTGCATATTTGTATCAAGTGTAAAATACATTATAAATTACTGAACTTCTTTGATGATGAATACTATGAAAAAGAAAAGAACTGCAAAGAAAGCTGTCGATATTCATTCCAATTTGTCCTACTTCTTACAGTTCTCTATTTTTTTATTTGGCTTCCACCCTGCGTCGTTCTTCACTTATCTACTAAATTTTTCTGTATCTTAACGATTACGACATTGTAATCTAGCTTTTACCTCATCTGATTCAAGTGATTTCTTATAAATCTTGTAAAACAGTTTCTTATTACTTCCCATTTCTTCTACTATCACGGTTTTCTAAATATTTTTCGTAATATTTTTCTCTTCCAGGTTTCCAATTTGATTTAATTCTTTTAGTTCATAGTTTAATGTTCACAAAATATTTTTTTTAGTAAACATCCGCTTTGCTAGTCTTAAATTTATTACCAAAGTAGAGAGCATTTAGTTTATTTACTTCTGCAAAGACATACCTTTTGTCTCTGTAAAAGACTGGTATTGCTTACTATATTTTAGTACTTATATTGGAAGATTAAATGTAAGAAACATACAATAGCTGTTGTATAAAAAATAGTTAAGATGTGGTGGAACTTTTGCTAGAAAATAGTATCTTGACAGCGCCTTCTTGACAAAATTATTTTTCTCCTGTAAGGATCCTGAATATTCTAATGAGCAACACCTTAATCGTAGCATAAGTCAAAATTTACAATAGAAAAGCTTGAGTCATGTATACTAATTTCTAAGATTTATGAACATTTTGTAATGTTACTTTTAGTAATTGTTCTAAACGTCGGGAAGACTTATAAAAAAATGTAATTAATTACTTCATTACTTAATTATGTTACATGTTCTTCTTGGGTTGGGTATTTATATGCGAAAGTGCCTTGCATGTAGCTTAGATACTGTCGTTTTATATCTCACTAAAGCAACGCTTCTATTTTCTAGCAATTTGTAAAATCCGGTATGATCCTTTAGACGAAAGCGAAAAAAAATCCCTCTCGCTACGTGTAAAATTTCTTTCAGAGGCGGACAAAGAAGAAAATCTGAGTCGGCAGTATCTGAAATTCGAGCTAATGGTTATTTAAATATACAAAATCGAGTTTATTCAGTAAGAATAAGGCCGATATAAAGGAGCGGCAGTATATTCTCCGGGGATTTAATATACTTGACAGTTAGGCAGAAGAAATTTAAGTTTGTGGACTCAATTGAACTTTTAGTTATGCTTGAAAAATTCCGCTGATTTAAAATTTATTACGCAATTTTTGTGAATGACGGCAGTATAACTCTAGAAACAAAACTTCGCTCGCAGTTCTTAACGCCTCGCCTTTCTTGGAGCCTTCTTTTTTCTTAATATTGATAACGTGAGGTGATTCTACGGCCATTCTCGGATTTGCCACGCTCCCTCTCCCACTCTCCAGTTTATATCCACTCTATTCCACCCTGTTCCCTTCCAAAACAGAATGATGTGCTTAATGATCGGAACGTACGTTGATATATGATTTATTTCGATACTGTGTAGATATTATTGGAAAAACACTTTACTTCCTCTAGAAAAAAAAAGAAAAAATTCAGTTCTTATGTATTGTTCATTATCTTAGTTCTCATCGTAGCTCACGATACAAGAGTAATTACGGCAGTAGCGTTGAATAATAAGCAATAAATTTAGAGGAAGGTGTTGTTTGGTATTAGCGTATACAATTTTAAAACAAAAGCTATTCTTGCTGGAAGACGCCGGAAGCGCTATTAATTTTCCTTTCTTTGTCAGGAAACAATTTGAGACCATTTGTTAGGAAAACGTGTATGAACGTTGAGTGGCTGCATATCTTGACATGGAAATTGAATAATGTAAAAATGTTAAGCAGAATTGTCACCAGACACAATAACATTGAGCTGTGTATTGAACCGTTCTTGACGAGCTTTTCGGTGAAAACGGAAGACGCAATACAAACAGATGTTTTTGTTGTAGTTGAAAATGTATTTGCAGAATTGAAAATCAAATTGCTGCACAACGAATATTTATGTATCGCTTTTAAAGTATTTACCTTGCTTGTGTATTGCTTTGATATTTGTGTCCATACATGTGAAATTTAATTAAAATTTAATTATATATAATATTATATTAGAAAGAAAGAAAAGTTGAGGCTTAAGAGCGAAAATATATTTAATCAAATAGTAAAAAATGTAAATAAGGCATCGATAGACGTATATATTTGCGTCATTACTTGTGTATAAATAAAAATGAAGAAAGAAATTTCAATATTCAAGTTGAACATAAAACCGGCCATTTGGTTTTGATTTCTCAGCATAGCCTAACAATTTCAGATATATTTTATTTTATATGGTAGCTCAGTTTTAGCATTTTCCGGATCATTATTTTCAAACAGATGACGAGGCAGTTTAACCGAACTATTATCACCCAACAGACAGATATGATTTTAGTTTTTTATTTTACAACAAATTGTATTGTTTAGCTATGTATAAAGCAAGTTGGCGAGAATAGTTCTAAGTAAATATTATTTGACCTTATATTTTATATTATAATTTAAAAAAATCTATAAATTACGCTACGAAAACAATTTCATTATTCAGCGATTGTATGTCTTCATCCTCTTCCTCCTTATTGGTAAGGCCTTGACCAAGTTTCCCTTACAAATGAGATTCCATATTTTATTTTGAAACACGTGCATTCTGCTTAGAAAATTGACTAAAAGTTAGATATCTAATGTTTTCCTGTAAAATCAATAATACTAACGCAAATTGCTTTGGTCACACTCAGAACTAATACAAAAATGTAATCAAATCCGTTGATTCTCTTGATATACGTTCTATGAAAATCACCTACTAGCACTTACCTTTTATTCCAAACACTCATAGATAGAATGGGCATGTTAGGTCAATAAAAAGTCATTTTCAATAACTCTTGTTTCTTATCAGTAGAGCTAAAGGAAATGATTCAGCTATAATTTGTTGAATTTGTTTGGATCTTTCATGCTTACAGATGGCAATATTGTTGTTGTACTCAAAGTTTATCAAGTGCTGACAACAAAAACTAAGGCAATTGGAGATTTTTTGCACATTAGCTATGAATATGTTAAAGAAATTTTTGTTTATAGTCACTTATTATTAATTTTTATCTGAAAACTGAAACAACAGATGTATGAATACAATGCAGGATCGAAAATTGGTTATTTTTTATAGTAATCAATAGATGGATATATAAATTAACTCGTCTCGATGGCGCTACTAAAGTAATCCTAAACCTTAATTCTTCGTACTTACATATAATGCATTTTGTCTAGAATTCATGTTGTATCGAGAAATATACATAGTGTTAAAATCAAAAACTATGGTGCAGGATCCATTCTAACTTATTAACTACTAAATAAATGTATTTAGTAAAAACTTCATACTAATATGCCTTTGAAGAGCGCAATATATTAGGTATTGGAATTAATTCGTAGCGTTTGATGAGACATGGCGTGGTTATTACAATGTTCTGTTTTTACTTTCAGAAACAAATTAATCGTTAAACAGCTGTTATTAGGTACTGTTTTTACGATGCGTCTTATTTTTAATTGTTAATAACAACAAATGGCAGCTATTTAATTATGTCGAAATTTATACCAAATAAAGTGTTTTTGCGGGGAGTTTTATTACATTATTTTAATATGAACAAAAGTGCTGCAGAAA